>PVKA01046632.1:0-14802 GCA_004027165.1 Ctenomys sociabilis
AAAAAAAAAAAAAAAAAGTTGGTAAAAATATATACCTAGGGCTGAGTGGTGGCGCAGGCCTGTATCCCAGCACTCGGGAGGCTGAGGCAGGAAGATTGCTGCAAGATCGGGATTAGCCTGGGCTACAAAAATGAGCTCAAAGGGAGCCTGAACTACACAGCGAAACCCAGTCTCAAAAAAGACAAAAAAAAAAAAAAAAAAAAAAAAAAGTATCTGACTTCTGGGATCCTATGAGACGAGATATAATGAGAGAGCAATCCTCACCGCACCGGGCGCCCTCCCTGCCGCGCACCCAAGCCCACCTCGGTCGGGCAACGCCCGCAGTGTGTCCCCGGGCGCGCCCAGCTCGGCCACGACGCACGGGGCCAGCGCCAACCCCGCGGCAGTCGCCGCCTCCCGCTCGCTCGCGATCTTCTGCAGCACTCGCGGCACGGGCTGCGGCTGGCGGGGCAACGACGCCGCGTCCAGTCCCAGGAAGCCGAGGAAGTCGCGTTCTTCGAAGGCCAGAGCCTGCCCCAGGGCCAGGCTCAGCAAGACGCCGAGCACTCGCACGGGCTGGGGAGGATGCATGGCCGCAGCGCTGAGCCCGGCCGGCTGCTGCAGGAGGTCTGTGCGGCCGCTCACTCCACCCCTTCTCCCAGGCCATTGGCGGGAAGAGGCGGACACCCCCTCTAGGTTGGGGCACAAACCCGACCCTTCCGCCCACCTGCATTCCCAGTGCTTTGCTTTTCTTTACTATTCTTTGGTTTCTTCAACTTTCAGAGTGCTGCTATATTCTCAAGCTGGATTCCAGTCTGCCATCCTCCTGCCTCGGCCACCCAGTGTACTGATATTGTAGGCATGTATCCTATGTTCCTATGTACCTTCTCTACTTGCCCTACTCTCCCAAAGAAAGGAAAAAAAAAAAAAAATAAATAAATAAAAAAATAAAATATATATATATATATATATATATATATATATATATATATATATATTATCAGTACTTGGACATAAACCTTACAATACCCTGAGGGTTGTCAAGACTGTGGAAAGGAAACCAAGCTTGGTGGGCAGGCCTAATATCCTAGCACTAGGAGGCTAACGCTGGAGGATTGCCTCAAATTCAAGGCCAGCCTGTGCTACATAGTTAGTGAATGCAAAGCCAACATGGGCTACATCCGGGACCCTGTCTCAAAAACCAAGAGAGTGGAAGAGACATGCATTTATTCATTGAACAGTTATTAAAGCATTATATGTCCAAGACACTGAGATGAATGCTAGGAACATAGTAATGCATAACTTCAGCCTTAAAATTCAAATAAATAGGTGTCTGATCTACTAGTGAGACCCTGAACACCCTTAGCTTAAAATTTTTTTTTACTAAGTACAATTGTATAGCGATCCTCTTCCTTTTAGCATCCCCAGTGCTAGAATTACAGGCATGTGCCACCATACCGGGGGTTGGTAGTGCAGCATGCAGGACTGGGGATTGAACCCTGGTCCCTGGGCTTGCCAAAGCAGATACTTAAGTCTGCTGAGCTATCTTGTCAGCCCTGAAAATTCCTTTTCTTTTTTTCTTCTCTCTCTGTAACTCAAGCTGCCCTTGGAGGCTGGCCTCAAATTCTCTGTGATCCTCCTGCCTCAGCCTCTGAAGTGCTTGTGCCAGCGTGCCTGGTTTATTTATTTTTTAATTAAATTTCAGAAACTGAAGATGTAACTTGGTGGTATAATGCTTGCCTTTAAGCCTCGTGTGTGTGTGTGTGTGTGTGTGTGTGTGTGTGAATGTGCTGGGGATAAGCCAAAGCCTGGCATATGCTAGGCAAGTTTTCTGCAACCAAGCTACCTCCCTGTCCCAGTGAATAAAACTCTTCACCCAGTGTAAACACGCAGGCCTGTAACCCCTGCTGGGACACTGCCAGCAAGAGGATCACAATGTAAGCCCAGTCTGGGCAGCATAGTGATTTAGTGAGACCTTGTCTCAAAACAAATGAAAGAAAGGGCTGGGATATAGCTGTATAAATAAATAAATAAATCCAGCCTGAAAATGATGAGTTGAATGTATAGCCAATAAGAGATGGGGATTCCAATATGGAGGCTTAACCCATAAGCAAAAGCTTTGGGGTCAATCTCCATACCGGAAAAAAAATGTTTTCAGAGACAGGATTTTGCTATGTAATTCAGGTCCAGACTTGAACTTGGTAGGACTTATGGTCCTCCTGTCTTAACCTCAGAATTCAGGGATTACAGCCCTGTGTTACCACATTAAAGACTGATAAAGGTGTCTCAGTGGGGCCAGAGAGATGGCTCAGTAAAAAAGGGAAGGTGTCTCACAGAGCTGAAGATAAAGCTTAGAAAATGGACCTGGTGCACCTGAGGTCCTGGAACAGATCCCTACCACCAAAGGGAAGTTGTTTTGTTTTGTTTTTGTCGTAGTTCAACTCACTACTTAGTTCAGGCTGGGCTTTTTTTTGGCAGAACCAGGAGTTGAACTCAGGCCCTTGTGCTTGCCAGGCAAGTATTTATTCTACTGAGCCATCTCCCCGGCCCCAGAGGCTGGTCTTGAGCTCACTTTGTAGCACAAGATGGTCTGGACTGCCAAGGATCCTCCTGCCTCAGCCTCACAACTGGAAAATTTGTTTAAAAGTGTTTCACCCTGCATCCCATGTCTCCTGCAGCATCCCATCATAGCAAGAGGCCGTGGACATATATAGTGGTGGTGTAGACACTGCAGCAGATCAGAAAACAGTGCACCAGGGAGTTGGAAGACAGCTTTTATTTACCAGTGGGCTTATGTGGGATGGCGCCCCCAAGAAACACAAACACTGGCTTAAAGTAAAACAGCAACTTATTTTGTAAGCAGGAAGTACAGACTTGCTAATGGTTGATCTATAATTGGTTACATATACAGGTTAGTTTATAATCAGCTACACATATTTGTAAGTGGCAAGATTAAATATGATCTGGACAGGGCTAGCTTGCCCCTTGGGGCAGACAGCAAGTCAGAATACTTATGTAGAGGGGGCTGGGGAGATGGCTCAGTAGAATAAGTGCTTCCCTGGCAAGCACAAGGGCCTGAGTTCAATCCCCGGTTTCGCCAAAAAAAAAAAAAAAGAAGAGTATTTATGTAGAGGCTAGGGATTTGGCTCAGTGGCAGAATGCTTGCCTAGCAACCTGAAAGCCCTGGGTTTGGACCTTGGCATCAAAAAACAACAAAAATAAATAAATAAGCCTCCCCTAAAAACAATTCAACCAAAACAAAACAAAACAACAACAACAAAATAAACAGTAAAATCAAAAAACACAAAACAAGCAAGGCAACAGAATATTTATTTGTGTAGGCTTTTGAGCAGCTGGACAGAGACAGCAGAGTCCACTGTCTCTGCGTTACAGCTGGGTAATAAAGGCCCACTGAACCCTATTAATAAGCCATAGTTGCATAAATTTCCCCACTCCAGTACATCACAAACATCAGCTCTGATTCCTGCTTTTTTCTTTCTTTTTTTTTTTTTTTCCTCTTTTTTCTTTCCCTACTGGTTCTGAGGATTGAAGTCTGTCTTAGTTACTTTTCTCCTCTCTGAGACAAAACTCCTGTCACCCAAAGTTAAAGATGGAAAGGGTTATTTGGCTCACAGTGTGGAGAGGCTCAGTCCGTGGTCAGCTGGCTCTGAGGGCAGCAGGCAGAAGGGAACAATCTGCAGCAGGGCAGGGCAGGGCAGGACAGGTGGGCAACAGCAGAAGGCGAGAGCACAGAGGCCACACCCTCTTCCTGCCCTTATGTTCCTCCGAGACTGCTGCAGGTGGCACCAGCACCCTAGGCCCAGCTTCACACACTCCAGATCCAGCCACCTCTGAAAAGCTCCACTTGTGCTTTCATGAGGCTTTGGGGGACATCTAGACACAACCCACAACTTTTACCTCATAAGTCCCCTTATAAATCTAATATCCCGTATTTTTTATTCTCTCTCTCTCTCTTTCTCTCTCTCCACCTCTCCCTCTCTGTCTCTGTCTCTCTCTCTGACTCTGTCTCTGTCTACCTCTCTGTCTCTCCCTGTCTCTCTCTGTCTCTCTCTGTCTCTCTCTCTCTCTCTCTGCCTCCCCAGTGCTGAAGATTAAACCCAGAGCCTTAGCCGGGCGTGGTGGCGCATGCCTGTAATCCCAGCACTGGGGAGGCTGAGGCAGGAGGATTGTTGTGAGTTCAAGACCAGCCTGAGCTACAAAGTAAGCTTAAGGCCACCCTGAACTGCATAGTGAGACCCTGTCTCAAAAAGACAAAAAAAAAAAAAAAAAAAAAAAAAAAAAAAAAAAAAAACCCAGAACCTTTACACTGAGCTATACCACCAACCTTTTTTAATTTTCATTTTGAGACAATCTTGCTAAATCCCTTAATTGCTCAGGCTGGGCTTGCTTTTGGAGCCTCTTGCTTTAGCCTCCCAGAGTGCTGGGATTTCAGACTTTGCCATCATACCTGGCTTTTCCATCTTTCCTTTTTCTTTTTCCTTGTGGTACTGGGGATCAAACTCAGAGTTGCTGCACCACTAAGCAACTGGCCCTTTTATTTTATTTCTCCCCAAATTGCCAAAGTTGCTAAGTGTGGGGGCACACACCTGTAATCCCAGCACTCAGCAGGTGGAGACAGGAGGATCTTAGCAAGTTCTAGGCCAGCTTGAAATATGGAGTGAAACCCTGTCTCAAAATCGAAACAAAACAGAACAACAATAAAAAGGACTGGAGAGGTGTCTTAGTGTGAAGGCCCTGGATTCAATTCCCAGTGTAGAACAAAATAAAGCTAAAGAAAACTCAACAAGAAGAAAGAAGGGAAGAAAGGAAAAAGAAAGAGTGGATGTACTCTTTGCGTCTTTACTGAAAATTATTGCAATTCTCCGTGAGTTGTTTTTCTCTTTTTTGTTTTTTGTATTTTAGGGAAGGGTCTACAGGGTGTTCAGGTCTCACTGCTATATTGGACTGCTAGTGATCCATCTGTTTACAGCCTCCCAAGAGGTGGGATTACAGGTATACGCCACCATACCCAGTCTCAATTGCCATTTCAGCGGGTCCTGGGGGCGGGGCCCTCACCCCAGAGTGGGGGATCAAAGCCCGGGCCCCTGTGCCTGCTTGTTTTTGCTTTTGTTTTGAGTCAGGTTTTAGTTTGTTATCTGGGTCTGGGTTCAAACTTGCACTGATCCTCCTGCCTCACCTTCCCAAGTGCTGGGATTACAGGTGTGCACCACCATCTCCAGCTGAGTTTCTTGCTTTAGGAAGATACTTAGGAGGATCTTCCCCTTTTTGGGATTGAACTCAGGGCCTTGGAATGGAGTCACACAGGGACTTCTTGCTGTTTCATTGACTTAAACCCTCTGGTTCAGGGCATGGTGTGCTGGACTCTGGCATGCTAAATTGCATTTCTACCACTGAGCTTTATATATATCACCCTGATGTTCAGGGTTTTCTTTGTTTGTTTATTTATTTGTTTTTGGCGGAACCGGAGACTGAACTCAGGCACTTGTGCTTGCCAGGGAAGTGCTTATTCCACTGAGCCATCTCCCTGGCCCCCATCTCCCCAGCCCCTGCTTGCTTGTTTTTTAGTACAGGGTCTACAGGATTTCACTACACAGATCTGGAATCACTCATAGTGATTCTCTTGTTTACAGCCTCCCAATTGCTGGGATTATAGATGGGCACCAACAAGCCCAGTCTCCATTGCTGTCTCAGCATGCCCTGGGGGTGGGCCGGCACTGCACACTGGGAATTGAACCTGGTCTCTGCCTCTGCCTAAGCAGGTGCTTTAACTGCTGAACTATCTGGCTGGCCCTTGCTTGCTTGTTTTTTGAGACAAGGTCTAGATAATCCAGGCCAGCTTTGAATTCACTACATAACCCAAACTGGCCTGATGCCCACAGTAATCCTCCTGCTTCAGCCTCCAGAGTGAGTGCTGGGATTACAGCCACAAGCCAGGACACCAGGCTCAGATGTCTGTTGAATGAGTGAATAAGTAACAGAAATCAAGTTTGTCATCTTGTTTCACTGGTGTAAGCCTCCAGAAGTCTGGGGCAAAATTTGAGTTTTGGCTCAAACTCTAGGGTGCTTTACCACTGAGAAACACTGAGCTATATTTCCAGCCCTTTTTGTCTTTTTATTTTCAGTGTCTTACCAGGTTGTCTAGGCTGATGTCAAACTTGTGACCTTCCTGTCTCAGTCTCCTGAGTCTCTGGGACTATAGATACACGCCACCAAACCCTGCTTTTTATTTTTTGGTCAATGGAGATTCATATGCACCCTGAAGTATTGTAGAGCTACTGAAATGGAGTTATGGTAATGTGTTACTGTTGTATTTGATCCCATTTTTACCAGATTTCTGAGGTTCAGCACAAATAGTCTTCTACACTGAAATTTATCTGTATCCTAGTGAAATCTCTTGAGACAGTGAGTTTCTATCAGTTGGAGGAGGTAAAAGTGCATATCAGGATATCAAGGACTGGTGAACTGTCATCAGCCAGGTCCACAAGGTCCCCTTGAAGAGACAGTGAGCTCAGGGGGCCAGGTCACCTCTGTGGAGTAAGGTCGCTCTCTCTCATCACACATGAAGGAATTCAGGCAGGCACTTAGGACGCTGAGCCTTTTTTTTTCTTTCTTTCTTTTGTATCAGGGATTAAACACAAGGCAGTACACTTGATAGGTAGGCACCTATGCTGCTGAGCTATCTACCCAGCCCTCATTAAGGATTTCAGATGCATTACTCAGGAGGCTGAAGTAGGTGAATCTTTTTTTTTTTTTTTTTTTTTGTCTTTTTGAGACAGGGTCTCACTATGCAGTTCAGGCTGGCCTTAAGCTCATTTTATAGCTCAGGCTGGTCTCGAACTCACAACAATCCTCCAGCCTCAGCCTCCTGAGTGCTGGGATTACAGGCCTATGCCACCACGTCAGGCTTCGGGGTATGCCTTTAAACTGAATAATCAGAGATGGGAGGGAATACAAGGGAGAGGAAGTGGATAGAGAGAACTGTGATGTGTTACATACAAGCCACAACTTCCCAGGAGCAAAGGGACCGCCACACACTGAAAGTGTGCCAGTAGAACATTAGAATTGAACTCTTAAAAAAATTAGGAGAAGCTGGGCGTGGTGGCGCATGCCTTTAATCCCAGCAGTCGGGAGGCTGAGACAGGAGGATTGTTGTGAGTTCGAGACCAGCCTGAGCTACAAAGTGAGCTTAAGGCCAGCCTGAACTGCATAGTGAGACTCTGTCTCAAAAAAGACAAAAAAAGGGCCAGCGGTATAGCTCAGCGGACTAAGCGCTTGCTTAGGTAAGTGCAGGGACCAGTGTTCGATCCTTGGTTCCCCAAACCGCGCCAGCCGCGCCTTCGGGTGCGCTGAGCCGGCGATGCAATCGGGGCGTGGTGGCACGCGGCTGTAATCCCAGCACATGGGAGGCAGGAAGATCACTATGAATGTGGGCTGCATGCATAGTGAGACCCTGCACCAAAAAAAGCAAAAAAAAAAAAAAAAAAAAAAAAGGAGAATATATTGCCTTTTTTTTTTTTTTTAATTATTTTTTTAAGGCCTGGTGTTGTGGTACATTCCTGTAATCACAGTACTCTTGAGGCTGAGGTAAGAGGATTGTTGTGAGACCACCGTGGGCTACAAAGTGAACTCAAGGCCAGCTAGGGGGCTGGGGAGATGGCTCAGTAGAATAAGAGCTTCCCTGGCAAGTCCAAGGGTTTGAGTTCAATCCGAAGTTCTGCCAAAAAAAAAAAAAAAAAAAAAAAGACCAGCCTGTATGAGAGGAGAGAGTAAATCTCAGAAAGACCAAAATGAAAGTTAAGTGATCCAAGACATTTTGCCTAAAACTTTCCTTGAAGCCTTTAATCTGTTAACTGGTCTGCCGCTCTTTCCTTTATCACCTAGGTTAATTATGGACTTGCCAGATCAGGAAGGATTTGGATGTGAAGGGCTGGGAGACCAGCAGGGAGGCCTGGCCAGAGCCAGCAGGCAACCATAGCCTTGAGCCATTCTGATCTGTTTCTTTCCTTTCTTCCTAGCCCAATTCCTTCTGTCCTGCCTCAGGCTACAGATGTAACATGTGCAATCCTGTCTTCAGAAAAGTAGAAAAATAAGAAAAAGAAAAAGATAGCAATCACCTGAAAAGACCCAAGTGAGTCATTAGCCCAACCCCCGAGGGGAAGAGACCCTGTCTCCTGTTCATGCCGGCTTACTACATGACTCACTTCCCCATTTGGTGCTGGGCCTAATCAACTTTACCCGAACAATGGAGCTTGTAATCCCATTGGTTGACCATAGTTTTGTCCCACCCCACATCCACCTAAGGGAGACCCCTTCTCTACCTTAGTCCTGCATGGTTTGCCCTATAAAAGTCCCTAAAAGAGACAGTTTCCTGGGCAACCCGCTTGGGGCCCCCCTTCTGTCCCTCTCCAACAGAAGCTTTTCTATCCAATAAAGTTTTTTCTCAACCTCAAAAAAAAAAAAAAAAAAAAAAAAAAAAAAAAAAAAAAAAAAAGAAAGAGAGAGAAACAGGGGAGGAGGGGAGTGGAGGGGAGGAAATATTTTTTTTTAAGGAAAAGTGGGACCAGTGGGCTCCCGTTTGTTCTACCAGCTGACAGTGGCCCATAGCCATCCACAGACATTTGCTTTATTTTGTTTCATTCATGTACTGGAGATGGAATCCAGGGCCTTCACACTGAGCTCTACCCCTTTATATTTTATTTTGAGGGCCAGGGAGATGGCCCTCAAATAGTAGAATAAGCACTTGCCTTGCAAACACAAGGGTCTGAGTTCAATCTCTGGTTCCACCAAAAAAAAAAAAAAACCCATATACATCTCCCTAGCCCCTGTTGTTGTTGTTGAGGTACATCCTCTCTCTGGTTTTGATTTTATTTTTGAGACAGGCTTTCTCTTTCTGCGCCTCTTAAGTTACCCAGGCTGGGCTCAGACTTTCAGCCCTCCTGCCTCACCCCTCCAGAGTGCTGTGGTTACAACTGGCTTGTATTTTTAATTTTTGGAGTGGTGGCGGTAGCACATTAAAACCAGGGCCTTCACAATAATCTACATCTCCGGTCCTTTTAAAAATCACTGTTGGGGCTAGGGAGATGGCTCAGTAGAATAAGTGCTTCCCTGGCAAGCACAAGGGCCTGAGTTCAATCCCTGGTTCCACAAAAATCAGTGTCAAATTAAAATATGTAAAATTTTTTAAAAAGCAGTGTTAAAAATAAATACATAAATAAAATCAAAAGTCAATGTTAGGGGATGTGGCTCAGTGGCAGAGCTTCACATGAATAAGGCCCCAGGTGCAGTCCCCAGCACACACGCGCACGCACACACACACACAAATTGTGTTCTGATAGGATCTCACTAAGTGGTCCCTGTGGGGCTCCCATTTGTGCTCTGACATCCTGCTTCAGCCTCTCAAAGTACAGACTAGGATTTCAGGGCATGTGCTTCTGTCCTGGCAGTAACTGTTCCCTTAGAGTGTATCTGTGTCTTGGAAAGAATCTAAGATTATTTCAATTTTTCCTTTTATTTTTGGTTTTGGCTTGGTTTGGGTTGGGTTTAGTCTGGCTCGGTTTGGGTTGAGTCAAGTTGGGTTGGGTTGGGTTTTTAGATAGTCGGGATAGACCCGGGGGGCCTTCCTGGTGTGTAGGCCAGCCCCCCTTTTTCTCTGCTATATTGCTCAAATCCCTGGGGCTGGGCTCCACCTCCAGACACCTTTTTATTCAGCTCCTAGCCGCTGGGCTCCCCATGCCCCAGGGGCTTCAGACTCCTTTGGGCTACGAATTTCCCAGCTGCCTTCTTCCAGCTTCCTTCTATCGGGTCAGCACCCCCCCACACACACACCAGCCGAGGGTGTAATTCTGGAAATGGTCACTAAGGAAGAGAAGATTTCTCTTCTCAAAATTAAAGCACATAGCGGGACCGTAGGGATCACTGCCACCCCCAGGGACCCTCTGGGTTCTGATTCGGCATCTGAGCCAAGCCGAGACGCGCGCCTCGGTTGGGCCGCCAGGTGCCCCGCTGTTCTTACCCAGACGGTGAAGTCCTGGGCGGGACCCCAAGCTTCACTCATGTTTTTTTTTGGTGCTGGAGCTGAACCTGGGCTCTCAAGCGCTCCACCATCCAAGCCTCTAAAATATTTTTGGACTTTGCACCCCGTTTTTTGTTTATTACAGAAAACAAACCTTTTAAGTCTGTTCTCAGCTTCCAGCTAAGTAGTGCAAGGGCAGAGGAGCAGAGGGGGGTGTTAGAGTAGCCAACTGCCCCCAGGTAGCCAGGGCAATGTTGGGGCATTGCTGGAGCTCCATCCAGGTAGTTCTTTAATATGTGGATAGTAGCAATTTATAGTTTGGTTGTTCAGAAATGTTGGCTGTGATTAAATTTATACTTACACTATTTTTTTTTTTCTTTTCTTTTTGAGACAAGGTCTTTCTATGTAGTTTAGGCTAGACTTGAGCTCATTTTGTAGGCCAGGCTGGCCTCAAATTGGCATTGATCCTCCTGTCTCAGCTTTCCCAGTGCTGGGATTATAAGTGTGCACCACCAAGACTGGCTAGAATTACACATATTATTTTATTTATTTTTGGTCTTTTTGAGACAGGGTCTCACTATGCAGCTCAGGCTGGCTTTAAGCTCACTTTGTAGCTCAGGCTGGTCTCAACTCACAACAATCCTCCTGCCTCAGCCTCCCGAGTGCTGGGATTACGGGCCTTCGCCACCACGCCCGGCTGGCTTAAGAATTACACATTTTTAAAAAATGCAGGGCGTGGTTGTGTACACCAGTAATCCCAGCACTGGGGAGCCTGAGACAGGAGGATCACTGCCAATTTGAGACCAGTATGGGCTACAAAGTGAGCTCTCAGCTGGTCTGAACTGCATAGCAAGACCCTATCTGAAAAATAAAAAATATAAAGCATGCCTAAAACTGGCCCATAGCCCAAACACCTGTAATCCCAGCCATTACCCCAGCATTTAGGAGGCTGAAGCAGAAGAGGCACAAATTCAAACTCAGCCTGAGCAATTTAGAGACTTAAAGAAAACCAAAGAAATGTAAAGCCTGGTGGGGGACAGGGAGACATGCCTGTAATCTCAGTATCTCAGCCCGTGGGAGGCTGAGGCATGAAAGATGAACCAAACTTGGAGGCTAGTGAAACCTGTTTCAAGGTGGCTGGGGAGATGGCTCAGTAGAATAAGCGCTTCCCTGGCAAGCACAAGAGTCTGAGTTCAATCCCTGGTTCTGAGAAAAAAAACAAAACAAAAAACAAACAAACAAAAAAAAAAACTGTTCCTAGAAATTAATAATTTTGAGATAGGGTCTCAGTAGGTCACAAAATACACCTGTTTAAACTGGAATTTGTGATCCTCCTACCTCAGTCTCCCAGGGTGCTGGGATTACACACACCCAGTTTGAAGATTATATATTTAGCTTTGTTCCATGGTACTGGAGGTACTGGGGATAGAACCCAGGTTCTTCACATGGAGTTATATAGAGTTACAGCCCATTATTTCATTACTAATTATTACATTATTATCATTATCACCATCATCCATTGAGACAGACCCCAGGCTGGGCTCTAATTTGCAATTCTGCCTCAGCCTCCCAAGAGCTGGGATTATAGGCAGGCACCACCCCACCCACCTGGATATGATTACTGTAACACAGGAGAGGTTGAATTATCCTATCAGGCCGAACTACGCCCATCTCCCTTACCGCAGGTGGATCCATTCTATCGCTTTATTAACATTAAAATAGGCTGGAAGGCGGGTTTATCTGGGATTTAAAAGGAGACCCTACTGGTTCCGCATCTGGCTGATTTCTCAGGCAGTTGTTGGTCCTTGGAGGGAGTCTACCTAGGAGCCTGGAGCGCTCGCTGGCCACCATGGAGCGAGCTCCTAAGGGCCCATCCCTGCAGCCCATGCAGCCCTGGCCTCCTACCCCAAACCCGGAGCCTCTCCCGATGACCTGCGAGGAAGTCTCGCTGGCGCCGCTGCCGCCGCCGCCGCCACCGCCACCGCCTCCGCCACCGCCGCTTGACGCAGGTGCGCAGCCTGGGGAGGGACGGCAGCGGTCCTGGCCGCGGGTCTTCTTGCACTCGAGTCCGGGGAGGGCTCGGCCGGCCCTGGGAGTTCGGAGTGGGGGTGGGGGGATGAAGGCAGGAAGGGGAAACACGAGTACTGCCACTGATTTTCCGCACAAGGCTGTCCGGCGCGCTTGTCCTTTGGGGATGTAATTAAAAAGGTAGAAGGGTTTTCTGGTGCAATGGAAAGTGGAGGTTTGTAAGAAGCAGTGGGCAGTGTTGTGGAATGAAAAGTAGTAGACATAGTGTCTCCTGAAATAGCCAGGTTGCAAAAGCGGAGCTCAAATTTTGCCTCTACCTCCTAGAGTGCTGGGATTACAGTCGGCACAGCCACACCCAGATCACCGGTACTTTCTTAGAAATTTTCTGGAACATTCTGGTCAGGTCCCAGATCCCTGCGATCTTCTGTGGGGAACTCATTCTCGAGTTAGAAACTTAGTTCAAAGGCAGGCCAGGTGGTGTGCGGCCGCGGATGCCGGACGCCGGTTTAATGCCCCGAACTCCCCACTAGGGATTAGGCGTTGGCAGGCGGGCTTTGCCTGAGCGGGGTCCTCCCTGAAGACCGCTGATCACCACTCTTGAGTCTTGAGAAAATAATCTGAGTTGACTTCGGGAAAGAATATTTAATGCAAAGAGTAATCCGTGTCTTCAGTCTCTTTCAATCTGTCTTTCCCTGACCGATAGAAGTTGTGCGTTTCCTGCTTGTCGGATGTGAACAGGAAGTAAGTTATTTCCCAGAATCTTTCTCTCTTTATTGGAGGTTGAACCCAAGGCTCTGCACTGAGCTACACCCGCAGCCCCCCCACCCCACCCCCTTTTTTTTTCTTTTTTTTGCAGAACCGGGGATTGAACTCAGGTGCTTGCGCTTGTCAGAGAAGCACTTATTCCACTGAGCCATCTCCCCGGCCCCTTTTTTATTTTGAGAGAGGACCCTCCTGCCTCAGCCTAGGACTACAAGTGTACACACCCAATTTTAAAATCCTGAATTAAGATAACCACCACCTCTGGCGTGGTGCCTCAGGCTTGTTCCCAGGGAGGATAATGCTGCCAGATGAAAGCCAGCCTGAACTACGAAGTGAGACCTTGGGCCAGGATATCGAGCATGATAGTGCATGCCTGTGAGGTCCTGGGTTCAATTCCTGATGCCCCCCCCCCCCGCGCGCGCACGCAAAATATACTGGTAAGCATGTAGATAAACCTAAGAACCTTAAGACACAGTGAGACCCTGTTCTCAGTGAATGAAATCTAAACTAAGAAGGCGGAAATGGCAATCTGCTTGGATTTGTAATGCAGACGAGGCGCTCAGTGGACCTTGAGAGAATCAGATGGGGGTAAAAGGGGGTAACTGATGTCCCTGGTTCACACCGTTACACTGATGTGTCTCCAACTTATCCCTCTAGGAGAGAGCTCTGAAGTGCTGGTCAGCGACTTTCACAACCTGACTCTCAACAGCAGCGCGCCACGACGCACCCTACCATCCAAGGTGTCCTGGAAGCGGCGGGCCAGGAAGGAAAACTACGGTCCGACCCTGAGCGAGTGGATCCTGGGCGTGGACCTGCCGCTCCCGCGCCGGCGAGGCGTGCGCACGGTGCAGTCAGTGCGCCGCGAACGCCTGGCACGGATGATGATCAACGCCCGGTACTTTCAGGTGAGTGCTGGCACTGTGGGCATTCGGACCGTGTCTGCTCCTGGGACTCTATTAGTTTCCCAGTAACGACTTTTTTTCTGTTTTTTCTGCAGGTCAGCAGAGGATCTTTGACAGAAGAGCAGGCGAAGGGCGAAACCACCGTGAGTGTGCATCCTGGGCTCCCTCTGTTGGCAGGCAGGAAGGGGTTGGTGTGGGTTCTGATCCCCGCGCCGGTGCATCGCTCCTGGGCTGGAGCCCAGCACCTTGGCTCTGAGCGTCACCCTAGATCTGTGTATTTTCTTGAGACTTTGGGGCCTCGCTAAATTGAATTGCGCAGTTGGGCTGGCAATTCTCCAGAGGCAGTCCCCTAGAGTGTTGGGGTTGCCGATGGGTGGGCGACCACCACCTCACCCACAGAGGTACCTGTTATATATATATTTTTTATTTTTATTTATTTATTTATTTATTTATTTATTTATTTATTTATTTATTTATTTATTTATTGTCTTTTTGAGACAGGTTCTCACTATGCAGTTCAGGCTGGCCTTAAGCTCACTTTGTAGCTCAGGCTGGTCTGAACTCCCAACAATCCTCCTGCCTCAGCCTCCTGAGTGCTGGGATTACAGGCATGTGCCACCACACCCGGCTACCTATTATATTTTTAGCCCCCCTGCCCCTTTTGTGGGGGGAATGAACTTGGGACTTTGGGTGTGCTTTTTCTACTGAGTTAACTCCTGGGCCCTCATCCCCCTTTTTTCCCTGATAAGCTAAGCCTCCCATTCTTCACCAGGATGTTTTGCTTTTGACTGCTGTCCCATATTTTATTCTATCAACTCAGGGGCTTGCTATGTAGTTCAGTATGGCTTCAAGCCAGCGGTTCTCCTGCCTCCACTCCCTGAAATTATAAGCTGGCTGAGCACCACCATGGCCAGTTTTTGTGTTTTAATATTCTTTTTTTTTTTTTTTGCCGGGTGTGGTGGCGCATGCCTGTAATCCCAGCACTAGGGAGGCTGAGGCAGGAGGATTGTTGTGAGTTCGAGACCAGCCTGAGCTACAAAGTGAGCTTAAGGCCAGCCTGAACTGCACAGTGAGACCCTGTCTCAAAAAAGACAAAAA
>PVKA01046633.1:0-14806 GCA_004027165.1 Ctenomys sociabilis
AAAATAAAAATAAATGAAAAAAAAAAAAAAAAGAAAGAAAGAAAGGCTAAGGCCAAAATGTTGGCTGACCTTGCAGCCTTTCTTTTTGTTCAATTTTTGATCTGCAAACTTAGGTTGTTAACCATCCAGAAGAGAAGTTTATTATTACCCTGCAACATATGCAGTGCAGTTTACCCACACTATTAGTCTAAATATAGACATCATAGGCATAACACAGAACATGTATTTTCCATCAAGTACTGAGATACTAAACTCTAAGATTGTACAGAATATGAAGAAGAAAAAAGATTAAAATATATGCTGATACCTTTGAACCAAGAAACAGCACTGAATTTAACAAAGTGTAATACAAGTGTCATACTCCAAATGTTTGCCATTCTGGTCTTCTAAAATGTGCTTCTTGTCATGACATACCAGCTATTAGTATACCGCCCTTTTTTAAAGGGTAGAAAACAAAAACTGTCACAAGATAGTCATGCTACTATGCTGTATATGGATAGATTTCTAAATATCTATGTAAATATATGTCAGTATTCATTCCTATTTTTTGAATTTTTTTCAACTTCCTAGCTTTTACCACTGACTTTTGGGTTTTTCCAGCCCAGATCCATGAAGCAGCCCTGCATAAGACTCTGTTGTGTGCTCTAGGCCTCCAGTTGGACTTGTGGGAGGCATTTTATGAGCTCTACATTTTCTTCTGAGCTCAAGCAGGATATTAGCATCCAATCTCTCAGCTGGATTCTTTAGCTTTTAGTGTGCAGACAGACATGCTGCACTCCTTGTATATGAATCTTTGAGTGATTCATTATAAAATAGTATTATAACATTTGTCTTGTATTATATTTTTTCCCTTGGTATAACACTAAAACATGGCAGAGATTATTAACATAATCTCCAGCATTGCATATATAAAGCACATTATATTCATTAGACTATTGATTCCTTCCTCTAAAAAATTTGTCATAAATTTCCTATCTAAATATTGTTTTTTCTTCCATGATATTCTAGAACAATTAAATTTTCAAGCCTTACTGTATTTATTTACTCTACTGCCTGTATTAAAACAAACTTATCCACCAACAGCCTCAAATACTACTTTTTGTTTCTTGCTTTGAGTCAGCAATGATATTTATACAATTTTTGATAACAATAATACAGTCGATGATGGCTACATGTCATATTTCAGTGTTCATCATCTTACAGAGAGATTTCATGGAGATTAGGGATAAATTTTTTCACTAAGTGGAGATAAGCCATTATTATTGTTTCCTTAGTGGCTGAGTAATATTCCATTAAATAAAAATACCACATATTTGTATCCATTCCCCAGTTGATAAGCATTTGGATGTTTCTAAGATTTAGCTATGAAGAACTGTGCGGTTGTAAATATGGGTGCACATGTATTTCTGCGGCATGGTGTTTCAATTTTTCTGGAAAAACGTCCAAAAAGGGAATAGCTGAGTCAAATGGGACCTCTATTCCTAGTTTTCTGAGGAATATCCATACTGATTTACACAGTGGTTGTACCAGTCTGTACTTCCACCAGCAGTGGAGGAGGATTCCTTTCCCCCCACAAGATTTCCAGCATTTGTTAATGGTTGACTTCTTGATAATAGCCATTCTTCCAAGCAAGAAATGAAATCTCTGTTGTTTTAATTTGCATTTTTCAAGTGACCAGTAAAGTTAAACATTTTGTCATATATTTATTTACTATTTGTATTTTTTTTTTTTTTTTTTTTTTTTTTTTTTTTTTTTTTTTTTTTTTGCGGTACTGGGGATTGAACTCAGGACCCCGCGCTGTCAGGCAAGTGCTTATTCTGCTGAGCTATCTCCCCATCATTTGTATTTCTTTAACTAAGAGTGTATATATACAAGAAGGCTAAGACAATTTGCTACTAATTTCTACTGGTATATTGAAAGGAAAAGTTAATGGGTAATTGATTAGTTCACATGCATATATCTAGGAATCTGAGCAACTATTTTGAAGATCAATATGCAGTATAACAACCATTTTCTTTAAAATAAAACTGAAATAAGCAAAATGTACCTCAGTATTTTTTGGAGATCAATGTATATATTATTTCAAAGTAGGTTGTTCAGCTTTGTCATTTATTTTTTACTTATACACTCAGATCCACCCATCTTATCCCTTAAATTCATTCCAATTTTGATGTTTTATGAGTTTCAAATCAAATTACTCATGTGAAAAAGCAAAATTGAAGTCAGTAGCTTCTGTAAAACTCAGATGATTCATGTAGAAAATAATCTCAAGTAAGTTATTAACAAATTCGCAAAACAAATACATGTATCTTCTATGCATGAGTCCTAAAGATAGTATTGGGCTAATTAAAATAGGAAATTCAAGGGACAGGTTTTACAGAAAAATATAAAAGAAGAAATTAATCTGATTTAAAATGTGCTTTTAAAAACCTAAAATGTCTGAAAAAGTATTTCAGAACACTCTGTAACAAAAATACTACAGATAGAGTGTTATTAATTTTTAAAGCCTTATAGCAAGATTTTTGTATTAGTTTCAGGGAAGAAGGATTTCACACCAAATTCTGAATTAGTGTGTCTCTTGGCAGTTTCGTTAAGCATCTGTTTCAGAGAAGAACAGAGCCATGCATATGAATGGAGGATTACTGTCTTTGTGAAAGGATTGATGTTTCCCCAGTGATAGGGGTTAGAGAGATTCCCTGTTAGCTAAACTGTAGCCTAGATGTGAGAGTAGCCAGATTCTGACTGATACATTCACCATGCAATTAGCTATATGGCTGATGAAAATACCACCAATGGAGAAATTATTGTATCCTATTATGAATAATTATCAGAATGCAATTTGAAACTAAGTAGTATAAATATTGAGAATATACATAAAATATTTTGCATTCTTGATACCATCTCTTTTCTTGCCCTTTTCTTTAAAATGACTTGTATCTACTTTCACTGAAATACAGAGAATCCTATTATTTTAATTCACTTCATAAAGAGAATAGAAAATTACAACTAATGGAAATGAGGAAGCAATATATCAGTGAGAAAAAAGGAGTTTCTTATATAGATTTAAAGCAAGGCACACAGCTTTAATGAGTATTTTATTATCTCATGGTATTCTTTCTCACAAATGAATACTCATAAGGATAAGTTTTATTAAAAGGCACTTACTGTGTGGCATATACTTTCTAGATATTATTTCCTTTAATGTGTATAACAACTCTCAAAGGGAAGCCCTTCATACTGACGTACAGATAAGGTACATAGCTGAATTTTGCTCAGTGCCATGCCGTGTTGAAGTGAGAGAACTAGCTTTCCAGATATGTCTCTAAGTTCTTCCCTCTTCGCCCTGTTACCTCACAAGATGAGCATTTATAATTTCCTGATGAGAGATGCATGTCGGGGATAGTGGCACCAAGATTTAAATATTTTATGAAGAATGTGATGTGTCCTCCAGAATTATCATTCAGGTCCCCTAAGATTTTCCAGCAGAGTATATGTTTAGTTCATTTATATTTTAGTTATTTTATTTTATTTTCATTTATGTACTTGGTACAGGGTCTCACTGCACAGCTCGGACTCATAGTGATTCTCCTGTTTTTCAGCCTCCCCAGTGCTGGGATTATAGGCGTGCGCCACCATGCCCAGACTGTGTTGCTGGATCAGCACGGCTGTGGGAGGGGCCAGCACAGCACACGGGACTGGGGATTGAACCCTGGTCCCTGTGCTTGCCAAAGCGGCCACTTGGTCTGCTGAGCTATCTTGCAAGCCCTCATTCCATTTGAAAACTCCCCTATGCATTTGTTTGCCTTTACTAATAATTAAAGCCATAGCCTCCCACATACGAGGCAAAGCTATCCCTCTGAGCTACACCGTTGGCCCTTAATCTACTGTTAGTGTCCTTCGCAAAATGTAGATATTCATTTAAAATAAATGTAATGCAAGTGCTTCCCTATCAATTTTCATGGCAATTAATTAATATAGATATGGAATTTTTTAATACGTATTTTTAAAAAACTTTCTTATTGAAGAACAAATAGCAATGATACAGTTTCAAATCAAATTAAAAGGACAGATTCAATAATTACAACCTTGCAAATTATTTTCGTAATAGTTTGTTGTTGTATAAGATGCGTACATGACATTTTACTTATAAACACTATTAGGGCAGATATCTCTAATCAATGAATTAAGAGAATGTGAGTTTATGCTTAACTGATTTTTTAAGCTGAATTATAGCACAGTTTCAATAATTAATACTTTCTATCTTGCTCTCTTCCTAGTGGTTGTCCACAGTACTAGAATCTAACATAATACCCTGTTCAAACACTATTAGTGCAAATCTTGCTTCTCATAGAATTATGCAGAAGTACTGCATATTTATCCTAATTGTACTTTTTATACAAACACATCATGGTTCTTCCTTTGTATCCCCTTTTTTTGTCTAGACGTGTCAAAGATGGGTACTCCATTGTCATTAAACCATTATAGGTGTCTGAACTCGGTGATGAAATCCAACACAGTCCGGCATTCTATAATAATAGTGACTTATCTGAAGAAGTTGTTGAGTATAGCCATTTACAGCTCAACTTATTATTATGGCCCCACGTTATAAACCTCTTTTTTAATACTTTTCTGCTGGATGGTTAAGACCAAGATAGAGTAAGACCTACATACCAAAAAATGTAGCTTTTGTTTCTGATGAGGTCAATGAAGTCGTCTCAGGGTTTATCTTATAATCCTGTACCTTACTCTGTAGATCCTTTGTCTGTGTCAGCCTTGTGGAAGAGTTATGGCCAATGCTTGACCAGTTTGCTCTCTGTGAGAGCCTGAGAGAAAGTTTTCTCTCCATGTGACTCTCCCCAGGCACACTATAAATCGTCAATCGCCTTCCTCTGTGGCTCCATAATCTCCTTCATCAGAAAATTTGGGGCACTACTGAGTTCCATGATGTTACAGTACAGGTTCTCCTATGTCCTGAGTTTTCACTGACTTTGAAAGGTTAGAGCCAAAATGTTGGCTGACCTTGTAGCCCTTCCATTTCTCCAATTTTTGGTCTGTGAACTTAGGCTGTTAACCATCCACAAGAAAAGCTGATTAGTACCCTTCAGCATATGCCGTTCAGTTTGCCCTAACTATCTGACTAAATTCTTTTTAGTTGTTGTTGTACATTTCTATTTGTATTTCTTCTTTTGACTTCTTATACTAGAGAGACTGTATGATATTTGCACATGTGTGTCTGGTTGGATTTTTTTATACCTGAAAATATATCATTATATCTCAACATTACTTAGCTGAAAATATATACATTCCATAGGAAGAGCAATAATTTGAGAATAATTTCAGAAGATTTGTGCCTTCCCTGTTGAGCTGAGCTAATATACAGATATTTATTACCAGAATTGATTGATACATATATTATAATAATGCTATGAATGATATCAAGAAGTTTTAGAACAAAGGCAAATTCTTTAGAGTTTGTTGGACTCAGTTGTCTCAAATTCTTAGTATGTTATGACCAGCAGTAATGTCTGCTGATTCATAAAGAATATTAGGGTTTGTAAAAAAAAAAAAATAATCATGTACCCACGATGTGTAGTAGGTATTACTGCATTTGATATTGCATTATATTTTACAATGCATTTGTAAGGTTACATCTAGTTCAACAAAATAACATTCAAAAAGCAAAAGTGATGTCCTCTCCAGGCAAGTAAGTGGAAGACAAAGTGTACATTATTCTTAATAAGGAAATTCAAATATATTATTGTTTCTCTTTATGAAAAAACTTCTCTTTATGAAAAAATAAATAAAATATAATTTAATATATCAGTGTTGCATCAGTAACCTGAAGTGAAAAGAGAATTTAAAAAAGATAGAGACACCCACCCAAGCCCAGGCCCTGTGAATGTGTGTGGGAGAGCTTCTGCACTCCCCTACATATGCTAGACCCTTCCAGAACAACCCCAGGCCATCGTGGGTACATGATTATTTTTTTTTACAAACCCATGAGAGTGTGACCTTTCACCATGCTCTTGGGACCCCTCCACCCCTCCAGAGTTAGCCCAAGCCCGCCTTGTAAACCACAACATCCACCATGCTCTCTGGACCCAGTGAATGTGTCCAACGCGGCCCAGACGTGGCATACAGGCCTGAGGTGAAACTACAGCTAAAGTCCCAGCAGAGAGACTAGTACCATGCAGCTAAACGAGGAGCAGAACATCTTGCCAGAGGGGTACAACATGTTCACATCCAACAGCTGCAGCAGGAAGGAGCTGAGCACAGTAGCCAGAGGCAAGCAAGGCACAACTGGATGAACTCAAATTTAGGAGAGCTGAACGCGAATTTTATTAAATGTTAAGGTTAAAACTGCAGCAAAGCTCTACAACAAAGGTCAGAGGTCATTGTTATATGAAATGACAAAAGCAAGGAGCAAAATGCACTCTCAGGTCCAGAGCCCAACCAGAACAAGTGCAGAGGACATTAGCACAGCAGAGATATCTCAACTAATAGCGTCTAAAGTAAAGAAACAATAGCAGGAAGGTACAGAGGAACTAAGATCAGAATTATTCTCTGAAATAAAAAAAAGACATCTCTGAAATAATAGCGTCTGAAGTAAAGAATCAAGTGCAGAAACATATAGAGAAAACCAGATCAGAAATAATCTGTGAAATAAAATAAATTAGTAACTGTATCTCAAGAGGACACTAATAAAAACCTGGAGGAAATCAGAAAAGGGACTGATTCCTTGAGTGATCAATACAAGAAAGAATAGATCACATGAAGCAGAGTCAAAAAGATATAGAGGAACATATAATTTCAATCACAAGCTTGCAAAAACGGTTTGAGTGAAGGTGAGGATAGACTTTAAGATCCTGAAGAGTCTGTCACAGCTAGTGAAAGGTAAGAAAAGATCTCTAAAACAACTAGGATGCAGGAAAAAATAATTCATCACCTGCAAGATGATGCAAAGATGAATAACGTGACAGAAATAGGCATCAATGAGAAAGAAGGAGTCAATACAAATGATATAAAAAGAATATGGGCAAAAGTAATTGCACAAAACTTCCCAAGTATGGGGTAGCAATCTGACATTCAGATAACTGAAGAATACAGAATTCCAAATTACTTCAACAAAATTAAAAAGACATTGACACATATAACAGTCAACATCCCAGAAATCCAGCACAAGAACAATATACTGAAAGCCAATAGAGAAAAGAAACTGATCATATTTAAAATTAAAACCCATCAGAATAATGGCAGATTTCTCTTTACAAACTATGAAGGCAAGAAGAGCATGGAGCAGGGTACTTCATATGAAAACAAATTTCAGGCAAGACTACTATACCCTGCAAAATTCTCTTCCAAGTCTGATGGAGAAGTGAATAACAAAGAACAGCTAAAGAATTTCATGATGACAAAGCCAACTCTACACAGACTAATAAAAGGTGTTCTAGAGAGGAATCAATATGATCAGAATTCCATGAACAAGAACAACATGAACCCACTGAATAGGGCAAACAATTAAACACAGGAGAAAATGGAGTAAATAACAGCAGGTAAATAGCATGTGAATGGTAAATCAATACATCACAATTATAACCATCAATGTAGATGGACTCAATTCACCAATTAAAAGAAATAGACTGCCACAGTGGATTAGGAAACAAAATCCAACAGTATGCTGTGTAAAAGAAACACACTTAACTCGTAAAGAAATTTATAGGCTGAAAGTCAAAGGATGGCAAACAACACCCCTACACCTCAGAAAAAAGCAAGAGTAGCAATCCTGATCTCAGACAGTGTCATCTTCAAACCAATAATGATCAAATGAAATAAAGAAAGCCACTATATATTGGTTAGGGGAAAAGTTGAAGAGGAAGAAATAACACTCATAATGTACACACACTGAACATGGGAGCACCCAACTATATAAGGCAAATCTTAATGGACATGAAAAATCTAATATTCAATACCACAATCTTGACAGGAGACCTCAACAACCACTTATCCCAAAAAGATAGGTCAAGCAAAGTAAAAAATAGTAAAGAAGTAGCAAAACTGAACTAGAGCTTGGAACAAAAGAACTTAGTGGACATATACAGAGTGCTCAACACAGCAACAGCTAAATACACATTTTTTTTTTCAGATGCACATGGGTCATTCTCTAAAATAGACCACATACTGGTCCATAGGTCATGCTTAAGTATATGCAAAGAAACAGAAATTATCCTATGCATATTATCAGACCACAGTGCAATGAACCTGGAAATAAATGAAAGAAGAAACTAGAAAACTCCCCTAAATACACTGGACTTAAACAACACCCTACCAATCACCCAATAGGTAACAGATGGAATTAAACAACAATTCAAGAATATCTACAGTGAAATGAAAGTTCAAGCACAACATATTGGAATGTACAGGATGTAAAGAAAGCAGTTCTCAGAGGGAAATTTACACCTGTTAACTTACACATTAGGAAAAAAGAACAGAAACAAATAAGTATCCTAATGTTGTACCTAGAACATCTAGAAAAGAAAGAACATGTGAAAGGCAGAGCTCAAAGACCAAAAGAAATCATAAAGATCATAATTCAATTGAGATGAAGAAAACAGTTTAAGGAATTAACTAATCAAAAATCTGCTTCTTTGAAAGATTAAATAAAATTGACTAGGCCCTAGCTAACCTAATCAAAAAGAGGAAACAAAAAACTCAAACATAAGCAATAAGAAATGAAAAGGGTGTAACTACCACAGAACCCAGTAGACATTCAGAAGATTGTCAATTGCTACTTTGAGAACCTTTTTTCTCACACAACAGAAGACACAGAAGAAATGCATAGATTCCCAGAAGGTACAAATTACCAAAAGTGAATCAAGAAGTTATAAGAATTTTCAGTAAGCCAATAAAAACCAATGCAAAATGAAATGTATAAATCCCTACAGACAAAAATAAGTCCAGGTTCTGATGGATTCACAGCTGAATTCTACAAGAAAATTAGGGAAGATATAATTGCTATACTCCTCAAAACTTCAATGACATTGAAAAGGAAGGAATCCTGTCAAAATCGTTGCTGGAGTAACTATTATATTGATACCAAAACCAAGGAAAGACACAACTAAAAAAGAGAACTACAGGCCAGTCTCCCTCATCAATATAAATGCAAATATCCTCAAGAAAATCCTAGCAAGTATAATATAGCAAATCATCAAGAAGATCATACACCATGACCAGGTAGGATTCAGCCCAGGGATGCAGGAGTAGCTCAATATATGCAAACATATAAATATAATGCACAATATCAATAGAGCCAAATCTTAAAACCACATGATTATCTCATTTGATGCAGAAAAAGCTTTTGATAAAGTCAAACACTCATTCGTGTTCAAAGTACTACACAAAATTGGAATAGATGGCCTCTACTTCAGTCTGATAAAAGCCATCTATGACAACACAATGGCTTATAAATTTCTGAATGAAGAAAAACTCAAATCTTTTACTCTTATATCTGGTACAAGACAAGGGTGTCCTCTATCATGCCTAGTATTCAGTATAGTTCTGGAATCATTAGCTGGAGACATTAGACAAGAGTGAGAAATAAAAGGAGTAAGGATATATAAAGAAGTTAAATTATCATTATTTGCAGATGACATGATACTTTACTTGGGAGATCCAAAAAATTCCACCAAGAAGCTACTAGAATTGGTACACAAATTCAGTAGCACCGCAGGATACAAAGTCAGTACCTAAAAGTCAATAGCTTTCCTCTACACAGATAACAAACACACTGAGAGGGAAATTAGAGAAACAATACCTTTTACAATAACACTGCAGAAAATGAAATATTTTAGGATTAATCTAACTAAAAAGTCAAAGATCTTTTCAAGGAAAATGGAAAGATTCCATGCTACTGGATAAGAATAACCAACATTGTGAAGATGGCCATTCTGTCAAAATTGCTGTATGTATTTATGGCAGTCCCTTTCAAACTACCACCAACATACCTCCCAGACCCAGGGAAATTGTTCCTGAAATTTATTTGTAACCACAAAAGACCTAGAATAACAAAGGCAATCCTGGACAACAAAGACATTGCAGGAGGCATTACAATCCCTGACTTGAAATTATACTACAATGCTACTTTGATAAGATCAGCATTGAACTGGCAAGGAAATACACCTGTGGATCAATGGAATAGACTAGAAGATGAAGAAGCCTGTACGAACACACTCAGCCACCTGATCTTTGGCAGGGGGCAAACTATGCTTACTGGAAGACAGATAACTTCTTTAAAAATGGTTCTGGAAAAACTGACTCTCTACATGCAGAAAACTTAAATTTGACCCAAGTCTATCACCATGCACTAAGCTAAAGTCAAAATAGATTAAAGATCTAAACATTAAAATAGAAACACAAATCTCCTGGAAGAGAAAGTAGGAGGAACACTTGAAGATGTAAGGGTAGGCAAAGAGTTCACGAACAAAAATCAAATCACATAGGAAATAGTTGAAAGAATTAACAACTAGAACCTCCCCTTATTGAGAAGTTTTTGTATGTCAAAATAAATTACAAACAAAGTGAAAAGACAACCAACAAATTTGGAAAAAAATCTCAGCTAATAAGCACTCAGACAAAAGTCTGCTCTCTAGAATTTCTAATGAACTAAAAGACATTAGGGGCCCAAAATTTAAATGCCCAATCCAGAAATGGGCATCCAAGATGAGAGCATGCTTCTCAGAAGATGAAATTAAAGAAGCAAATAAATACATGAAAAAATGCTCCATATCGCTAGACATCTATGCAAAGCAAATTAAAGCAAAACTGAGATACCATCTCTCTCCAGAACGAATGGCTATCATAAAAAAATCAGTTTTCCCAGAGGAACTGAAAATGTCATACCATAGTGATATTTGTGTACCCATGTTTATACCAAAACAATTTGTGATTGCCAAAACTTGGGAACAACCAACATGCCCATCACCTGTGATACAGATGAAAAAGGTGTGGTATTTTTATACAATGAAGTACTACTATTCAGCTATAAAGAAAGATAAATTTGAAGCATTTATATTTAAATGGATGCCACTTGAAGATATACTTATAAGTGAAATAATCCAGACCCACATGTGTAAATATTGTATAGTCTGCCCAATATAAGAACTCAAAAGAAGAAATACAAATAGAAATGTATAACATAATTAAAAACAAGAACTTGAGGGTCAGACAACATTGAGAGACAAGGAGAAAAGTTAGGAAACATGGCAGAGGCCATGCCATAAATTTATATACACAAGATGGGTAAGGTTATGGTCCTGAGAAACATTAGCAGGTTTTTGAAACTGGCAGTTAATTGGCATCCTCATGCTGACTTATTGTATATGCTGATACATGTGAACTAAACAGCTACACTGAACATAGCAATGTGTAATAGTAGGATCATGCTTGGAATACCTGTCATTCTGGTTTTCTAAATACATACTGCTTGTCATGACATACCATTTATTGCCATACTGTCTCTCAGGTAAATGTTTGTTAAAACAGGTAATAATTGAAAAAAGAGACAAGAAAAAAAGAGTCATAGGACTGTCCTGCTACAACGCTGTATGTGGTTAGATTTTTACATCTTTGTGTAAAAATATGTAATTGTTTATCCATATCTTTTCAAACATTTTTAATTTTTTTTCTTTGTATGCAATAGGGACTTAAAGTGTTACATATCAGTACTTGATAGAAAAATACCTGTTCCATGTTATACCTCAAATGCTTGATATTCAGACAGATGGTTAGGTTAAACCCAACTGCATATATTGCAGGGTAGTAATAGGCTTCTCTTCTAGGGATTTAACAACCTAAATTTTCAGACCAAAAATTTGAGAAAATGAAGGTCTGCAAGGACAGCCAACATTTTGTTCCTAGCCTTTCAAGGCCAGTGAAAAATGAAGACATAAAAAAACCTATACTGTAACATCATGTAACTCAGTTGTGTCCCAAATTTTCTGATCAATGAGATTATAGGACCATAGAGGAATGTGATCGATGTTATAGAGTGTGTTTAAGGAGAGTCACATGGGAAAAAAAAAAAAAATTCTCTCAGGCTTTCACAGAGAGCGAATTGATCAAGCAATGTCCATGCCTCAACCACATGGCTGACATTGACAAAGGATCTCCAAAGTGTGGTATAGGGCTTCAGGATAAACCTTGAGGGGACTTGACTGACTTTATCAGATAGAAAGTTACATTTCTTGTTATATAGGTTTTGCTTTATCTTGGTCTTAACCATCCAGCAGAAAAGTATAAAAAAAGGTATAAAAAATAAAGCCATATTAATAGGCTGAGCTGTGAAAGGATCAAGTCAACAACTTCTGACATCACCACTATGGATAATCCACTACTATTATGCACTACTGAACTATATTTAATATTTTTCTGAAATCACTCACCTATAATATTTAAATGTTAACTGAATACCCATCTCTGACAAGACTAAACACAAAAGAGGATACAAATGAATGACCATTTTGTATCTATATATTCAAAACAGTTAGGATAGATATACAGCAACATTCTCTTAATTCAAAGAATAAAAAGATTTGTTCTAATAGTGTTTGTGGACAGGATATCATGTCTGCATCTTCTATAATGAATAACCACTAAGGCAACATATCCAATATATTTATTATTGGAACTGTCCTACTAATTGGTTTTTAAACTGTCTCATTAGTGTTTGTTTCTCAACAAAATTATTTAAAGAAATAAAAATATATATATTTATTACTGTTTTCAGGAATGTCAGCTTGCAGAACTTAAGATGGTCACACTGTCTTTCATTTTTAGGAAACATTGTACACTGAATTATTCATTAAATAATACTATTTGACTGATGGACAATGGATATATAAGGTGAGATGCTTTTGCCTCTTAAGACAGAATATTTATTGAGCCCTCATTTATTAGTCAAAAGAAGAAATATTTAAAAGTATCTAATTAGAACTATTAGCAGCCTAACAGAGATTTTTGTTTTATTAGAATTTTAAGAGTAAAGTTCAGAGAATTTCAAAAGTTTGTCATTGGTTGCCCAGCCTGTAATTTAAAAGCCAAATTCCAACATGATTTATGTTAGTATTTTTATTATTGTCATAAATTTTTGCTTATCCTACTTTTATGCAATATGTTTTCTGATCAAAAATTTTATAGGGTAAAATTATAAGTGCTTCTCTTCTTAGGGAACTACAGTGATCTGAAATTATAAATTTTAATATGTTATTATTGATCTAAAAAGTATTCTAGTAATAATAAGAAATGGGTAGGGAGGGACAAAGGTAAATAAAAACTACAGATAGTTTCTATTTTTGCCTTTGAAGGCCTGCATAGTACTGCAAAGTTACCTACATTATTTTCTCTTTATGAACATGTATAAATATTAAATTACAGTTGGTAAAGTAGACTTAAATAAAAATTTCATAATTCCTTCATAGCTGAAAAACTATATTCTAGAGAAATATCTTAAATCTACATTATTTTTAAACTTCTAAATAATAATGTATAATTTATTTCTTATTTTAAACATCATACAGATATACTAACTTAGAAGTGATTAGAAAATGCAATTGTTTACCTCTAGCTATTGATTTTACATCTCCAGGTACCTAAAGACTTGTGAAATTACATGACTAAGTACCTGTCTAATGAAATGAGCCCAATTTACACCTCTAAAAGTAAAAAACCAAAGTCAAAATTTCTCATCAGAACAAATTCTCATAGATCTGTTAATTTGTTCGTTAATGCCTAAGTTTGCAAGCACAGCTACTTAGTAGGTAATCATACACAGACACTTTCTGGTAATTAGTAATTGTAAAAATAGAACTCATGTGGTTATCATTTTTGTTTTTTTTTTCTTTTTCTTCCACTACGCAGTTCAATCTGGTCTTGAACTCACTTTGTAGCTCAGGCTGGCCCCAAACTCCTACCTCAGCCTCTCTAGTGTGCACTACCACACCTAGCCTCATGTGTATATTTTATTGCAATTTTCTTCATAGGTTACATACATTTTTATGCCTGCACTATTAAGTACTCAGCTTATTCAAAGCTTGTGGAGAATGTGCTAAATATTTTTCCCAGCAGTTTCTGACACAAAGCTTGGAGCTTAAATCAAGCCATGCAGGTGATTTCTACTACACAAGAAACAGTAGGATTCTTTTCACACTTCTACCAGAGGCAATTGTGATTATATTTAATTCTTGAATATACAGTTCTTTCAACTCTCATTCACAATCTCAGAAGAGAAAAATAAGTGCTTTATGACAAAATACACTGTTTTTTAAAAAATAGTCTTTCTTTGGTTTGAATGCTGTGACTGAGAAATATGTATAATATAATGGTGTATAATAGGCTTACTATTCATAAATTCCAAATGCATGCATGCAATATGAGAATGTCTGAAGATTTTATTTTAAAAAAACAAACACCTCAAAAATGCAGAATTTCAAAACAAGATAATATGAAAGTAACTAAAGTTAATATGTTGAGTATTGTTATCTTCAAATTAGTTGCTCAGGTTACGAGATACAAGCATACATAACTGATCAGACAGTATAAGAACAAAGCGTTTTTTAAATAATCTTAAAGAAGTTAGTAGTGCAACTGTCTTATCTATCTTATGTATGCATCTATTTTTCCCCTTCCTTTTTTTTCTCCTTTGACCCATTCCAGCTTTTCTTTCTTTCTTTTTTCTTTCTTCCTTCCTTTCTTCCTTCCTTTCTTTCTTTCCCTTCCTTCCTTCTTTCCTTCCTTCCTTCCTTCCTTCCTTCCT
>PVKA01046634.1:0-14811 GCA_004027165.1 Ctenomys sociabilis
ACTAGGTAAATAATTATTGAATCTTTGATATAATTCAGCTACATAAATACCTGTAAATATAATATCATGTATGCACCTTGTACAATACCAAAACATTATGAAAACAGTTTGCAATGTATTATTTCATCCACTCTGTATGGTTATGGTGTTTTGAAACTGTCTGATTGACATTTGTATTTCAATAAAATAAAAATAAATGAAAAAAAAATAAAAAAAAAATAAATGAAATAAAATGAATGTTCTGCAGCAAGATGCTCCCAACAGCCAGCTCTAAGCTCTAGGGTTTTGAGTCTTCCTTCTCTGCAGAGCCTTGCTTCCACCCCTTTGTTGTTTGGAGCAAGGGCTGGCTGAATGTGAACCCATCAATTCACACATAATGCAAAGAGATTTACTCCCTTTAGGCCTCCACAATGTCAGGTGAGTCCATCCAGGCCATGATGACATTAAAATCCAAACAGTCCCTCAAAAATCTAGTGTGTAATGATTGTACTCATTGCAAACGAGTCAAGGTCTCATTATACAAGCCCTCAGGGCTGAGGAGAGCCTGAAGAACAGTGATGGCAATGTGTGTTGCCATGGTGTCCTGCTGCATCCCCTGGTTTTACAGGGAGGAAGCTCTGTATCTTTGAACCAATTCAGTGGTGAACATCTGCTCAACTTTATAGGATGCAAATGAAGAGTGGATGCTCCTGCATCCCACGCTAATTATAAGCTCTTATTCTTCAGGTTTCCCATGTGATCTTTTCTTAACCCCAGGAGGTATTTGGATTATTGTATTTTACAATAATAAGAAATATTGCCATGAAGTCGATGCAGTTTTGATATGTGGGGCTTTAAAGAGAGAAATAGGAATGTAATCTGGAGCAAAGCTGTGACCTTGGTGTGAAAAGATCAGGGATCCCATTACCAAATCAGCTCCCTTACAAAATTATAGGACAGCCTTTGGCAAATCACAGCATTAGCTGATGCCTCTACTTTTTCATTGTATACAAAATGGAGCTGATTAAAACATGCAGATGTGTTTTATTTACCATCAAGAAAGAAAAACCACAGCCATTTATAATTGTAATATGCCACTGATTATAAAATACATCTAATTGGAAAGGTGTTAATATGAAAGAATAGCGTGCCTCTTAGAATCAATGATTAATAATATAATTGAAGGGTAGAAGGTTGGCATAACATACTTCGATAAGCAGTTGCAATGGCTTGTGTCTAGATGCCCTCTCCACATGCTCATGAGGTCTCATGAGAGGGACTTTTCTGAGGTGGCTAGGTCTAGAATGTGATGCTGGGATCGACTCACAGGGCAACGCTGAGATTAAAGGTACCTCACCCTTGGTGATGCCCTGAATGGTAACTTGGATAGGATACAGGGGCCAGAAATTACAGCTTGCTGCTGTCCTCAATTGCAGTTTGCTGCTTCTTTGCTACTGATTGCTGGGCTGCCTACTATGAACTATTTCATCTCTACTGTTTCCTTCTGCCATGCCACCAGGCTTTGGAGGCCACCAACTATGAACTCTGTGAACCTACAATAAACCTTTAGTCCTTTAACATTGGGTAGCAAGTACTTTGCTTCAACAATGAGAAAAGTAACTAAGACAGTGGTCTTCTGAAATTGCTATCTTGTTTCAGGGAATATTTTTTATTCTCTTAAAATAAATAAAATGGGAGCAGAACACAATGCAAAAATAAAAAAGGTGAAATGAACACTAAATGGAAAGTTCTGTTTTTTAAAAAAAAGAACTGTGTATTTGATTTTTTCACTTGATTTCCCTTTATAGTTGCACTTAGACCATTGAAAATACCTGCAAAAAAGAGAGGAGCAAAGCTTATAGGAAAGTGCAACTCTGTTTGGTAGCTGCAGAGCGATTCTGACTTAATTATTGAAAGTTAAATCCTTTGCCTGTTCTAAACAAAACCGAGGTGCATGTAAAAGATCAGTTTTTATTCCCTGTTCACAAACTAGTTCTCACAGGTTTTGTTCCCATTGGGCCAGTCTCTTCATTTCTCATTTGTTCATTGCCTCTTCTTTCCTTTCTTTTCTTTTTCTCTCCCTCTTCCTTTCTTCTTTTCTTTCTTCTCTTCACACATCAAAATGTATTAAACACCTACTCTGTAAGTGGTTTTGTGCTAAGTGTCTGGAATATAATAACACATACATTAAGTAGACATAGTGGCACAGTATGAGCTACTCAGAACCAGGACAGAGTCTTTGGAAAGCAATTGCAGTGTGCTATCATGCAACCTACACCTGAAAGGTCAATGGCATCCCCAGAATTCACACTAGAAAACAGTGCTCTGACGGAGTGAATTTTTCTGGCTAGCTGAAATAACTCAAGAACATCTGACTTATGTATTTTCTACTTCTTCCCTTTTTTGCTTACCTTATTTTCCACTTCTGTCCAGACTACCTTTCAGCCAGGCAAATCAACAGTTCCATTTTCACACCACAAACTTTGTCCCCTGAACTCTGCCCCTTTGCTCAGCTCACTCAGTTCGCTTCTCTCCACACTCTTCCATCTCCTTAAAGCTGACCTACAGCACTGATGTGCATCTCAGCACACTTTTCCTAGGAAAACTAAGGTGCAGAGAAGATTAACAACCAGTCTGAGGTGACACTGAGGTAAGAAGCCACGCAGAATTCACAAGGCCAATTTGTTCCCTGCACTCCTACTTCTTCCACTATGCCACACAGACTCTTTCGGATTGTAAGGACAATGTCAAGCCCTGCCACACTCAAGAAGCTTCCCTCTGTCACAGCCCATACAGGTGTTCCTGAGTCCTCCTTGGGTCCATTCCCTTGGTCAGCTATGTTAAAGACTGAGACAATCACTCACTGTTTCCTCATGTGCGTATACATTTCTTTAATGCGTAAATATTTTGTGGACAGAAATTGCACCTTAAATTGGAATTTGAGGTCACCCATTCCCACAGGCAGTGCAAGTTTCTATTTTGCCCTCACAGGTGAGAAATCAGGAGATTAGGTACTTGAGGGAACTCCTGAGCCATGCTCTAGATAAGGGGCATTTTTGGTGATGCTGGGCTATACAAGCAGCAAGGGCACCAACAGGACCATTCTTGCTCTTCACTGTGTTGTCCTTGCAGGCAGTGTCATGAGCTTCCTGTCACTGGCAATAGAAAGGAACAAATAAGAAACATTTTAAATTATTCGTAAGCTCTATGCTCTGTACCTGAGCAACCAGACCAGAATAATATTCCTCTCTGAATGCAAATCAAATGCTACTATGGATGTGAAATAAGATTCTTCCATTGAAATTTCTCAGGACATGAATTCTCAAGTGGATCAGTGTTGACAGGTATTACTGGGTTTTATGTTTTTCATTACCCAAGCCACACCCCACATGCTCAAGAGGCACTTAGAGAATGCATTCACCCATTAGGCTGCCAGGTGATCACTTAGTACATTATTGCCTAACTTATTATCAGACAATGGCAAAAGCCTGGAGTGGAATTTGATTCTTGATCATTATTTGCATGACATACAGTACTTTTCCACCAAAGAGCTCTTGGCTGTGTCCAGAGAATACTTAATAAGGCACATTAACTTCTGCACATCTGAAATTATATAATCAGAAATAAAGGAAGCACTAGAGAATGGAGAAAGGCACAGAGTAAGGTAAAGGGAGACTGGATACAAAGCCTAAGAGCAAGGAAAAGCTAAATCAAGTTCTTCAGAGCAATAGGTTCTGCCTTTCTGAATCTTGCAATACTCTATATACAGTTCAACTAAACACCTAAAGGGTCACATTAGCCCCACAACTTGCAGGTCAGAATTCCTAATTTGTTTGCTTACCTTGATAAAAGAAACCAGTGGACCCTCCATTTCTGCTAGTTCCACATGTGTGGATTCCATCTATAAAAATATTTAGAAAACTCATTGCACTTGCCTGGGCATGGTAGTACATACTCCTAATCCCAGAGCTCAGGACACTAAGACAAGAAAATCTCCAGGAAGTTGACAACAGCCTGGGCTTAAAAGTGAATTTAAGTTCAGCCTGAGCTAACTTATGAAAACTGTCTCAAAAAAAGAGAAAAGAAAATACTGCTGAATTTAACACATGCTATTTTATTCTTGTCATTCCATATAGTATAGCAATCATTTTTGCAGCATTTACATAGTATTAAACATTCTAAATAGTCCAGAGAATATTTAAAGTATACAGGAGGATATATTTAGGCTATATGCAAATACCACATCAGTGTGTGTATATATAAGGGACTTAAGCACCCATAGCTTTTGACATCCACAAAGGATCCTAGAACAAATTCCCAAGATTCCAAAGGATGACTGTATTTGATCAAAGAAATAGGAATGGAAAAATTTTTCTTTATGATCATAAGTGTGCTAAAAGTTGAAAGGTAAGCATGAGGAATTCTTCATGTGAGCTCCAGATAAACAGGCCCTTATCTAGTTAAATTGATAGAAACCAGACAAAGAAAAGAACATAAACTTCTGAAACTATTATTGCTATTCTAAAAAAAAAAAAAAAAAAAGACCCAAGTGACTGCCTAGGACCTCATTCACCTGAGAATTTTACTTGAAAAATAACAACCTTTTTCAATTGTCATCAGAATGTTTTTCCTAGAATGTTTCCTCATTTTTAGTATTTTAATGAGCTCATTTTATATAGAGATAATACACATATTCATGCATGCACACACACAACACCTAGAAATCTATTTAAGGAGAAGCATAGGATTATGAAATCACATAGTGCTATAATTTTCAGGTAATTGATTTTGCGATGTCCACACATATACAGACACTCATAACCACACACACAGCAACATATGACTTCACATTGAGTATATAGACCTGGTTTACAGGTTAGACATTTTTTAACTTATATTTTAATTTACATTCTGGTTGTGTCTTAAAGACTGCGTCAACTCTTAACGTCCCCAATGCACTCATTGCAGCCACATAACTGCATCAGTTCAGAAAGGCTTCTTTAATCACATGTGATTCTCATTACCAATATGTACTCTTTCCAAGAAAATGCCAAGAGAGAAAGAGACAACTTGAAGAGATTTGGCAAGACTTCTCGGGTCATTTGCAAGAGATAAACATTTCCTTTACCTCATTAATTCACATCTTTTGGCATAGAGAACATGCATTATACTTGCAGTTTATCAGCAGCCTCAAAAAATCCTGGAAATTTTGTGCAAAAGCTTAATGGCTCAGGCTATAAATGGCAAGCAAAAACTCTCCCAGCTGGAGCCATTCATGGCCTATTGCTTTCCAGATGAAAATCAAGCTGAAAGATAAAATGGAAAAGCTTCATAAAATGCCATGCAATCTCTGGATGTGTTTGGGAGCAGCTTAATTTCCATTTTTTAAGCTTAAATGTTTACCATACAATGTTCATTTGTGAAGGGAAAACCCAGTTTGCATAATAAACAATAGACATTTTGTATCAAACAATAGTATGCACTGTGCCCATTTTTTAACTATTCATGTATCTTTTCAACAATATATGTAGATTATTTATTATGCACCCTTCATGTTTGTAAGGTATAAAGAAGAATACATTCATGTCATGTTCCAGAGGGGTTAATAATATGTAGGAAAAAATCCAGTTCTGATTAAAGACAAGCAACTCTTACTAATAAAATAAGCCTTTCCAGTCAACTGTTTTAACCTGTATCTAGAAACACTTTTGCAGTAGATATCGTATGTAGTTTCATTAATTTAACTCATAAGGGAGAATCCACCTATCCATTTTAAAATAAGCCAGAATTTAGCATTTTGCATATGTTTATTGAATAAAGATAAGAAAAATTCACAGAACCAAAAATTTAAGGTGTATCTGCATATTATGGTATCTGTAGAAATTTTTAGAAAAATAAGTCCGAAGAAACACAGCATATCCATCTTGTAGAGAAGCATAAAAGCAAGGCTCTGAATGAATTTAATTCAGTAGGCAATAGCTACTATTGAAAGATTTCTCATAGAACCAAAGTTTAGAGAATAGTATGTTATTAGTAAATGATCCACATTTATATGAGTTATGAGCAAGCAATTAGAAGTTAGGACAGCCAGTCATGAAGATATTACCATTTTTTATAAACAGTAATAAAGGCCTGTGACAGTTATATGTAACTTTTAACTTGGGATCCACCTAGGGAGCAGGTCAAGTACACTTTTGGGTGCTTCAGCCTGGGTCATAGATGTGTCCTTGGGTCACATACTCTGTCCGTGGACCCTTTCTCCCTGACATTGTTCCCCTGCTTGGCTGCCCAGCTGTCCCTTCTATGGGACATTCTTCCCATTCATTTGCCTGGCCATGGACTAGACTTCTCAACTGTGAGCCAGAATAAATGTTTTATCCTCTAAATTGCATTTTGGGGCTTTTTGCTAGCAGAGAAAACAAAGATGACTAATACAACTCCTGCACTAAAGCAATATCCAGGTCAGGAAAAGTGAGTTTAGCTTTGATCATGTTAAATTTGAATTTAAGTCAGTAGTAAGCTTTATGGGAAGATATGTAGCAAAAGCTTGGAAGTGGGGGTCTACAAGTCATTGTTGTAATACAAAATTTGGACACATTTTCAGAGAACTTATATGTTGATCTTTATGAGTAGATATGATCATTTGGGGAAAACTATGGAGAGGGGAAGAAACAAGAAAGCCACAAAGAGGTGGCTTCTTCACTGGGGAAGAAGGAAGAAAAACAAAAAGTGGATTTTAATAGTAGTCAGAATGATCACAGGAGGGCAAGGAATATCTAATATCCAAATATCCAAATCACATGAAATGTTGAGGTGTCTTAGCCAGGTTCATCAGACAGCAGAATAAGGAGGTGAAAAGCAAGAATGGGCTCACTGGAGCCACATAGGAGACCACTGCAACTGAGAAGGGTGAATCTGAGTAGAATTTTGAGACTGAAAGCTAGATTCCAAGGAGGTGTAGGAGTGGAGCAGGGTGTTTTTCAGCAAATGAAAGAACAAAGGAGGCTTCAGGAGCAAGGAACCAAGGAGACTTGTTTCTTTGTCTTTCTTCACATTTTGTTTTCCAATTACTGCGGAGCAGAATGTGTTTGTCAGTTGGAAAAAAGGAGCTACAGTGGCTCTAGAGAATGTACTTTTTTTATAATTAGAGAAATTAACTTCCAGCTTAAGATCACAGGAGGAGCAGGAGGGAATAGGACTGAGAAGACAAGCGAAGAAGTAGAGGGATAGATATCCTTTGTCCTGGGACTTGAAGAACAAGGCAGGAAGTAGATAAGCACACTCAGAGCTATTCAAGAAGAGAAAGCTTCCTTGTTTATTTGGCAGAATTAGCTGAGATGCCATGCATTCAGAGGATTAAGACAGAGAACATGAGATGGCTTAGACTCAGGACTCAACAGAATGCATAGGAGAACTCAGAGAAGAGAAAAAAGGTCCTGTGGAGCAGCATGGATAGCCTGGTGCAGACAGTGAGTTTATCACACATTTTCATTCAAAACTTGTGACACTTTCACTTAATCTATAGATTATCAGCTGCCTGTGAACAAGAGAGGAAGATCCAAAGTGTCTAGGCACAGCCATTGCTGCAAAGTGCTGCTAACTTCCAGTAGCAGGTTAGTGGATCAGAGCAACCAGAAATGACAAGCAGTGGAAATCCTTAGCATGAGGTCCCTCTGGGAAAGAGGTGTCAGCCAAGGCAAAGAACAGGCTGGCCGAACACTGTCTCTGAATAACAGCAATGGAGAGACAGGTGTAATAAGGTCCAGTTTCATAATTCCTTCCTCCTAAGTCCACAGGAAAACGTTGTTCTTCAGGAGGGAGGCCCACTCCGATACTCAGGTCAATCCAAAGGAGCATTCCCTCATCCCTCTAAGACAGCACAAGAGGAGGTACCCTTCCAACCTCTGAGTTGGCCAGGCACAAGCTTCTTCATTAAGCACTGATTTTTGCTCTACCAAGATGGCTCTAGTAAAAACACTGCCTGTAACACTGCAAAGCTCTGTGGGACACTGTGAACTAGCACCTAAGTGTATATGTGGAAAGAATTTTAGACCCAGGAAACTTGCTGTGTATTCTTTGTACTTGCAGCATTTTCTTTAATATCCCTTCAGGTGTGAGGGTTGTGATAAATAGTCCAATGAGGTAAATCGTCGGCCCACAAAGAAATGACTTGTTTCATTACTTTGAGTTACTTTTCAGCTGAATAAACATTAAATTCAGGAAGATATGTAGATCCCTGGTGCACTTTAAAAATGCTTTTAAGACATAGGCCCCAAAGTTGTTTACTCTAACATTAAAAAGATAATGTGGCTGAGTAGAACTAACCCATTTAGAGATGCATTTCTTCCCTCGGGAGACTACAAAGTCATTCCTAGCAAGCCGACTTCACTGCCCCCGCACAATTAGACACTGGGGATGAGAGAGCACATTGCCACAGTTATTGCAATGAACTGCAGCACCTTCAAATAAATCTAATTACTACTTCAATAACCAAATAAATGGGTTTTGAGGGCAAATTTCCTACTATGTAGAAAAAGCTATTGTATGTAAAGGGTGCTAGGGCAGGATGAGGTTTCTCTAGTGCCCCTTGTCTCCACCCTCCCCCTTCGCATGGAGCTGGTTTTTTGGCAGTTGGCAGGTCTCTCTTGGGATCAGGAGGATGGCTGTCTTCCAAAGGCAACCTTCAGGGCATAACATGAATCAGAGGCCAGAGCAGAAATTGTGCAAAAGGCCCAGAAGTAAGTGGGGTCCATTCTTCTGCTCTGCGGCTGGGCGATGACTGATCATGGGACAAGAAGAGGTAGTTATGCCTTGGAAGGTGCTGATGGCATTTTTTCCTGATTACTGTACAAGAATTTTGAAAAAGGAAAATGTCCTGGAAATACTTCCAAAGTCAAGCCCACAGTCTCTTACTGTGCTGGAACGATGAGCAACTACATTACAGAGTTTTAATGTCAAAGACTTTCATCATCTAGTGGATCAAGTGCTAGCCAGAGCTTCACAGTCTCTGGGAGAGAGAGAGAGAGAGAGAGAGAGAGAGAGAGAGAGAGAGAGAGAGAGAGAGAGAGAGAGAGAGAGAGAGAGAGAGAGAGAGAGAGAGAGAGAGAGAGAAAAGAGCAGTATAACTCCTTTCAATGAAGGAGAATACTCAGGTAAATACCTAAAGTGCACTGAGTATTCCTCTGCATGTTTGGATGGATCAAGCCAACCTCAGACCCACTGTAATACTAAAAGAGACAACACAGGAGCAGGAGAGTTGCACAAACTCTTTCTTTTATGGTCTGGTGTTATTTTGCTTGATTTAGATATAATTTGTAAGTCCATAAAGTACAGCTCTACTAGCAGCCCTGATGGCACAAGATGACATCAGATAATGCTGGACACCACCTGTTAACACAGCCAGCCATGCTGTAGGGCAACTCTACCAGGTGCTAGTCTTCCTTGACTGCAGATCTCTGGAGCTCTTCAGAGTTCATAGCTCTTAGTGTTTATTGCTCTTTCCTCTGAAATTACAACTCTATCCACACTACTGGATAAGAATCCAAGTAGTTTTACAGGGCTTTTGGAGCCCACACTCTCTAGGAAATACATCATAAGCAGATTTACTGAAGTACCAAAGTAATTCTTTATTTTTAACAGGGCCTGGGCTACAGCAGAGGAGGTCAGAACACAGGAGGGAGCCGGAGACTAAAGCCCTAGAAGCAGCTAGTGAGTGCCACTTATACAGTAGCTACAAGCCAGCTTCAGTGAAGAGCAGTGCTGAAATCTCACAGTGATGTTGCATAGGCAAATAAGGGTCCCAGGTTCCTCCTTTCCTGAGATAGGGTCTAACTATGTAGCTCAGCCTGGCCTTGAACTCAACTATCTAAGCCAAGATGGCCTCAAACTCAAGGCATTCCTCCTCCTGAGACATTAGCCTCATGAATATAGAGATTGCAAGCATAAGCCTCAATCTTGGGCCCCTTTGCCTCTGAACTTAGCTGCTTCAGGATGCTCTCTTCCTTCCTCAAAAAGTCAACAGTGGTGTCTGAAGCAATAGGGGTCGGAGAGGAGCACCACTCTGACAGTCTGGCTGTGCTGATATTAGGAGGAGAATAGTAATTTGACAGAGCAAAGGGAGGCAAAGAAAAGAGGCAGGCAGCTTCTGGCCAAGCCACATGTCCCTTCTAGGTACCACAAGAAAAATAAGACACTTCCCATCTGCCTTAAAGATTCCAGTTCTTTGCTCCCAGTGGTGATGTAGAGGTAAAAATAAAAAGTCCCAAGACAACACCCAGACCCACACAAGACTAGGTCCATCTTAGCCCTTTGTTTCACCTATTGCTAAGTGTTCTGGAAAAGTTATAATTGATTACAAAGTTCCCAAGCAACTATAGCTATATACACACAACGTCCTCAAATTTTGTTCCCCCAGATGTTCAACCAATCCTGGTTAAGGTCACCTATAGAATAACGGTTGCTATTGGCATCTGTAACCTGCTTGCTCAAGTTTCCCTCTTACCCCCTAACAACCACAAGATGTCCCCCCAAGATTACCCAAACATGTCGTTCCACCCGAAAAACTCCTTCGCGCTGAGCCAAGCATTACAGAAATATGTTATTCTGTCAGAAAAAATCCCCGCGCCGAGCCAATCAATGTAAAGGTCAACCCCTATTAACCAATGCAATAAGCTTCTGTAGTTCGCTTGCCTCCCCCATAATTTTGTGGTTTTTTGCCTTTATAAACCTGCCTGTAACAACAGCTCGGCACTCCGCAACCGCGTTAGGTGCGGGGTCCCACGCGTGGTTCAATAAACTTTTGAACTCTCACCCTTTTCTCTTGGTGTCTCCCTGCCCGCGGAGATCTGGGTCAGTGCGGACCCAACAGTGAGAACCCTGTTGCTGTCCTAAGGACTCTTTGAGAACCCAATATGGAAGTGTGGCGCCGCAAGCGTCACTGCAGGGAGGGTAGTGATGAGTGATCAAGCGAAGGTAATTCTTGGTTCTGAGCTTTGCTCGTGCAGCAGTGCCTCAGCCACTGACCCTCAGCAGTGGTCTATTTGTTCACGTCCTCACTCGTGTATCCACCCTTTGCTCTGTTTGTGTGTTGGTTGCAGAGCAAACATAAGCAAAAGGACCCTCAGCCAAGTCCCAGTTGTCATCCACAGCAACTCTGAACCTAGGTTTGTTTGGGATGGTCAGCTAGCTCAAGGGAACATGCCACCGCAGAGACTAGGACAACTTCCTTCCGACCTTCTATGGCTGCAGTGCCAACTTTCTGGCACTCATGCCACTGCAGGTCCACAGAGCGCGGCCTGGTGCTCTCCAATCAAGTCAGCCCAGCATTGCCCCAGCAGCCAAGTACTTGAAATTCAGGCTTCCTAGCAATGCTGGCATTTTCCAATTATTTATGGGTTTACAATTTAGGTATTTGGTCCCTAATGGCTATCACCTTTTTATGGTCTTTGATCCTAGAAGTGTGATGGTTGTGCTTTTAGTCACCAGATGTATTGACCATAGCAATTCAAGGCCAGAGGAAAAAGTCCATTAGTAGAGACAGCACAAAAGTTTATTCTTTTTTCTTTTACTTTTTTTTATTTATTTATTTTTTTTTTTTTTTATGTATTTGGGACAGGATCTACAGGGTCTCACTACAAAGGTGGAACTCATAGAGATTCTCCTGTTTTCAGCCACCTAAGATCTGGGATTACAGGCATGCACCACACACCCAGTCTCAAATGCCCCAGGGGTGGGGTTGGCATGGCATGCTGAGGATTACTCCCAGCCACTGCACTCTGCCTAAGCTTAGTCCACTGAGCTATCTGACTGGCCGACCACATTTTATTCTAAAGACCTATGTCCATCACACGTGGTCCTCCTAAAAGCTATCTGAATTTGTATGTGTTTGGAATGTCCTTAAAAATCCCTAACAGTGTGAAACCACCAGAGCTCTTGCAAAACAGAAATCTTTGCAAAAGTAGGGGAAACGTTTCTTTTATCTCAGCTTGCTAACACATCAAACACAAGTAAGTACCATTCTCTTAAGTATTCCTTCTTAGATTTTATTTTTAATGAAACATTTGGTGTCAAAATATACTTTCAAAGTCTCAGACCCCAAAACAGCAATTACTATTTTAAAAGGCAAAGCTTTCCCCCTCAAAAACCTACAAAATTTAGACTTCACATGGCATTAACTGGCTTCAAAGTTTTCTAAAATAAATCTTAAGGGTTTTTTATGTTTGCTTTTGAATTCTATGCTGACTTGGAAACAGTGGAGAACTTTTGTGCCTTATGTATTTCCTAAAGACTAGTTCACAAGGGCACAGAGGTCTCCGTAAGCAAGAACAAATGGAGCTACATGACCCATAAGCTGTACAACCCCATCTATTTTGTTTTAGTGAGATTTCTTAGTTTCTGCCTTTCTCATACAACTCCTAAAATGAAGCCTGGTCCAGCCATCAGAAAAAGCTACCTGTAGCCCGTGTTCTGGAAGGTTCCATTGCAGTGATCCTCACTCACAGCACAAGCGAGGCAGGAAGACTATCATACCAACCTCTCAATTATAGGTCATGTTTGAATTACTTGGGACTCTAAAATTCCTCTCCCCAGTCCTGACCTTGTGGCCATATGCTTCATCCTCGTCCTGAGAGTCATTTAACTAGAAATAGTTCATTCAAACAATCACTTTTAAGAGATAAGAATTTAACTTAATAGCCATCTGTGTTCACTGTTACACAGTTGATAAAATTTCAACTGTTAGGAAGACCTTAGGGATTACTCACATTTTTCCATTATTTCATAGTCTAGCCCTGTAGGTAAATGCAGAGGCCCAGGCTTTTTTGTTGCCTCAACTTAGTTACAGTTCCACAACCCCTTTTAAGAAATGCTTATTGTAGAATATATTTCAAAGTTCAGAATTTAGGGACATTTTACAAAAGTAATAGAGTATGTACAGCATATAGGGCTGGGTAATATAGGGCAGCACACCCAACCAAGAAACACAGTATCTTTCCAAGAAACACCCTAATGTTCTCATTGTTACTGGCTAAAATATATACTCTCAAAAGTCATAATGCTGAATCCTTACCCCTCAGTATCTCAATATGTGACTGTCTTAGTTACTCTTCTCTCATTGCTGGAACAAATACCCAACATCCAAAATGAAGGAAGGAAGGGTTCATTTAGTTCACAGCTCGAGGAACTTTCAGTCTGTACTTGGCTGGCTCCAAGGCAGAGTGGCTCATGGCGAGGGCGGCACTTCATGGCAGTGGAACACAGCAAAACAGCAAGAGCAAAAGGGAAGAGCAGCAGCAACAATGGCAACAGAGAAGTCAGTCTCCCTTAAGTTTCCTTTAGGCTGTCCACCCCAGGCTGAGTGCAGTACTCACACCCATAATTCCCGCAGCATAATCCCAGCAGCACTCACACCCATAATTCCCACAGCATAATCCCAGCACTGCTCACACCCATAATTCCCACAGCATAATCCCAGCAGCACTCACACCCATAATTCCCACAGCATAATCCCAGCACCACCGCTCACACCCATAATTCCAATAGATCATGAGTTAATCACAAAATCTAGAAGTCTGCCCCATGACTTCATGAGGCTTTGCGGAGACAACTAGTCAAAACCAGAACAGAGGTAAAGGAAACTAGCAAAAAATGAAGCTTTAGGAAGGATTCTAATTTAATATGATTAGTATCCACAGAATAAGAGAAAATTAGGACACAGACAGATGACAAGGAAAACCATATAAAAATACTAAGAGAAGTTGGATGTCTAAAAGCCAAAGGGAGCCCTCGGAGGAGACCAACATTACCAACATTTTGATCCAGAACTTCAGCTTCCAGAACTGTGAGAAAATGCATCCCCCCCCCCCAGTCTATGTACTTTGTCATGACAATACTAGAAAATTTACACATATCTTAACTAAAATTGTCAATTCCGGTCAGGTTCTACTGCAAAATAAGTTGGGAAGAAAACTTGTTGTTTTCAGAGGAATTTTGGCTTTCAAAAGAGAACTGAGTGTACCTTGTGCTGTCTGGTTTCATAGAGAACTTCTACATTGCCCTGCCAAGAGCCTGGAGTCAAATCTTTTCCAAGAACTCCTTTGAGATCTGGGAGTCGCTTCTGTCCCATGGGAGCTCCTTTACAGCCTGGCTGCTCACAGTTCCGAGGCATCCTATTAACGGGCCAAACCTGCCCACTTCCAGTGTCCCAAGGTAACCCTATAAAACATCCTGCACTAGCCTCTTCTCAGGTCCTCTAAGTTAGTTGAATGCTTCAGATGCTTTGAGTCCTGTAACTTTACTACTTTAGCTCCAGTTGGGTAGCTGTCATTCTCCTCCTCCCTGCTATACTAACATTTTAGGTTGTTTTCTATAGTGAATCGCAAGCAGGAAGATCACTTCAGTATTTCCATCAGATAACAAGCCACATAGATAAGTGTACATGAGAAACATAAAGCATTTATAATTAGTTTTATTTAGCACTAGCTACCTTTCCTTCAATTACCCAAAGCAGGCAGACAGCCAGATGCCAAATTTGTTAGTTTAATATTTACTAGTTAAGAAAATATTTAATATTTACCAGTTAAGCACTGGCAAGGTAGCTCAGCAGATTAAGAGCCTGCTTTGGAAAGTACAGGGAATGGGATGCAATCCCCCGTCCCGCATTCCATGCCAACCCCACCCTCAGGGCACGCTGAGCCAGTGACCAAGTCCAGGCGTGGTGATACGTGCCTGTTATCTCAGCACTGGGGAGGCTGAATACAGGAGGATCACTAGGAGTCCAAGATGCATAGTGAGACCCTGCACTAAACACATAAATGAAAAAAAAAAAAAAAAAAC
>PVKA01046635.1:0-14813 GCA_004027165.1 Ctenomys sociabilis
TTACCTTACTCAATAAATTTACTATTTCCAATGTGTTTTCTTCATTATCCCTGTTGAAATTATTTTATTATTCACATAATTTGTTGAATTCTTTGTCTTAAGATTGAGGTAGTTTATCCTTGATTGTCATATTTGATTTCATTCTCATCCGAATCCCTGACAGAATATGGATTTTAAAGAACCTCCCACATTGCAGCAGCCTTGTGTGCATTTACTTGTGTTCTCTTTAAATCTGCCTCTCCAACCCGGCCTCTGTCACCTTTTGCTAAACTATTTTTGATTGCAGGTGCTTGGCATCTTTGCATACTTCTATCGGTGCTCCGAATCTTGTTTTTCACTTGGATACCCACCCTGTTGGTGGCGATGAGATATTGATTTTTGCTTCTAGTCATTTAACATGCGCATAGACACCCGGCAGACCAATTTACAAATGATTGCAAAAGTGCTCTGGCAAATTTGAGAGTGTTTTTTCCCAAGAAAGAAAAACACAGACTATGAAAATCTCATACCTTTCAATTGGGCTCACTTAATGCTGCACTTTCTGTCTCCTAATGAGCATTTTCAATCACCACCACAGACCTTGTTGTCTTCTTTATCTGGGAATCACAGAGGTCCCTCACCTGCTGGGATGGGATGGTACCCATGGTCTCTGTGGTTTGAGCTTGGTCTTTCCTGCCCAGAGACCTGGCAGGGTCACTCCTTTCTGGAGCTTGGACTCTGTCTCAACGTTCTGACTTGTTCTAAAGCTACTGCCAGGGGTTAATACGCAGGTCCTTGACCCACCCTGCAGGCATCACCAGCTCCCCTGACCCACCTGTCAGGCCCTGAGATTCATGACCCTGCCTAGGGCAGAAGCCATGCCCAGTGGAGCAAACTGCATCAGATTGTATATTTTAAGGTTATTTATTAGGCCTGGGTTTGCAAGTTTAGCCGGGGAGCTTCTCACTTGGGGTCTGTTTGCCTTACACAGCCAGTCTCTGAAGTGCGATTTGGAGGCATAGAGATGTCAGGGTAATTTTCCGTCCTCTGGTGACAGTGTTATTATCGAGAAGGAAGAATGAGGGCTGCTTGCTGTGCTAATGACTGCTTCTCATTTCAGAGCTCCAGGAGCTGGGGGATGTAAACGACTGTTCTCAGCCAGGTCCCTCATGCCCTCACCTGGAGTCCTTCTCCCTGGGAAGGCCCCAGTAATGGCTTTCTTCACAAATCCTTCTCTCTACCCTATCACCTCTCAAGACTGTAGAGCCACTGTGTCTGGACACTGGAGTGCGTGGATGGCCACAGGGTCTCCTGAGTCTGTTTTCCATTATTTATTGTGATGCCTCCTTGGGAGGCTGAGTCAACACTGGGCATCTGTGAGTGCTGGGGAGGGAAAAAGAGAGACCAGAGCATGGTCCTGGACATCCGCCACTACTCACCCCCCTCTGCGTCCCCTGCCTTCTCCAACCTGTGCCTGGTCGCGCTATCCTTCTGGTCTCCCAGCACACTGAGGAAGCTCCTAGCCAGGCATGCTCCTCCCTCGCCGTTCCTTATGCTTTGTGATCTCTGAGGGCTGAACCCATGATTTTTACCCTGAGCCACATCCAGAACCCTTTTACATTTTTGGCTGTGGGGCAGGGTCTCGCTAAGTCCTGGGCTGGCCTGATCTGCTTCTTCTGCCTCCTGAGAGCTGGGATTCCAGTGTATATCCCATGCCAGGCTTCCTTTTTTCTTCTTCTTAGTGCCCCGCTGTCCTGTTCCCCTTCTCAGGAACTCCTTCCCTGCCTCACCCTGGAATAGGTTGGCCAGGCTGAAGCCTGAAGCTCTCAGCAATTCCAGTGTGCAGCCTTCAGTGTCTTTCCAAGGAAAGTGGTTGTGAGGCTGTGCTCAGCTCCTCCCATTGCAGGACAGAGCTGAGCCTCTCAGGAACTGGAGCCTCTTCATCTTACTGAGGAATCATCTCTTGGCAGTAAGCCAGGATTTGAATTAGGATTTGAATCAGCAGGAGAGCACATGTATGTACTCATCCCCCAATATCCTTTCCTCTTGCACCCTGAACAAAGAATGAAGACAGAAGTTGCACTGTGGTATTTGGGGCATGAAAACAAGGAAGCACACAAGATCTGTGCACACTGTACTCTTCTTGACATGATGTATGTGTGTGTGTGTGAATAGCCATTAGGGATAAACTGAAAACTCAGCTAAATTTTAATGGATGTCACTTCCAATAGACCCTGGGACGGGAAAAACAGACTGATTGAAAGTTGATTCATATGCACACACAGAACTATTTATGTAGAAGATGAAATTTAGAGAATCAAATAAGGTAAAAATTGAAACACTGAAACACAACCATGGTTTTCCTTGAAAGGATGTTTTCTGAAACAACGCCCAGATCAAAGAATCTTAATTCTTTTTTCATTTCCTTTTTGACTGTGAAGTGCCTTTACTCTCCATATCTGCCTCCTCCCTGATCCAAACACCCAGGCATCCTGGGAATTTGGCCAAATTTGAGTTGAGTCATTTGTATTGGATCATAAATTCAAGCCCTGTCTGTCAAGCCCCTAGAGATGAAGCCCAGTGTGAAGGCCTTGAGCTCAATTCCAATACAGAGAGAGAGAGAGAGAGAGAGAGAGAGAGAGAGAGAGAGAGAGAGAGAGAGAGAGAGAGAGAGAAGAAAACAAAACAAAAGAAAGAAATTAAGCTTATCTACTCATTTAGTAAATAGCCACCGAGTAGCAGCCACAAGCTGGGTACCATAGCCAGATTCAGAACCACACAAAGACCCAATTCCTGAGTCCAGATGGAAAATGTGGGGCTTGGAATCACATCTCCCGAGGTAGAATCACAAACCTGCCACTTACAAGCTCCATGCAATTGAACAAGATGTTTTAGCTCTCGACCATTACTTCCTACATCTGCAAAGTGAGGTTAATGCTGCTTATCTCTTAAGGTTCACTTGAAGATTAAGTGAGACATAAGCACTTAGAAAGTAAATCAGATCAAGGCAGGCTCTCACTCAAAACCCTCCGAAAGGTTGCTGGGAAATATGGGAGGGTTCAAAGTGCTTAACATGGTGACCTGCATTGGCCCTTGTAGCCTCTCTCACATCTCTTCCTCCTTGTAGCCTCACCCTGTCTTTCCCAGATGCTACCCTTCCCTCTTTCTCTAGCATCCCCCAAATACCCCCACACAGGATTTGGCTACCTCCTTGGTTGTGACTACTCCTCCCCGAGTCACGAGACTTTATTCACACCGTCCAGGTCTCTGTTTGTGACCACCACCCCAGAGCCTGCCCTCCAGCCCATGATCCCTTTTTACCTATTTTACTTCTCTTCCTGGCCATAATTCCTGGCTGACATTATTGATAACATATTTCTTTGCTATCTCCTCTTTTGGAATGGAAACCCCACAGCAGCAGATCCTTTATTTATTTCTGTCTTTGCTGTCTCCCCATTCCTGAAGGGGTGCTTGATACTCAGATATTTGCTAAATAAATAAATGATGAATGTTTTTTCACCCCGTGCTTGGTATATAGTAGAAACTCAATAAATGTCAGTGCTTTTCCTTCGCCTTTCTCAGCAAGGAGCTTAAACTTGAGAGCTGAAGATAAGGAGCATAAGATGGATTTTTTTTGGATTTAGTTAAGCCACTTGGATCTTTTTACATCCCAATAACTACATGCTGCAGAGCCCAACAGAAAGTGAATCCTCGTTTTATGTTTTAATCAATTTGCTCCACATAAAGTATGTCTAGGATGATAAGAGCAAGTGTTAGAAAAAAATAAAGAAGTAGAACAATTCATAGGATTCGCTCTTTAGTTCTTGTCTTTCCTAGTACTGCCCTCTTTGAAATGAACAGTCTGGAGAACACGCCACTCTGACTGCAGGACTGAACAGCATGATTAATGAAGCCTCTTTTAATGAACGTCGCTATATATAGAAAGACGCATGAATGAAAACTGTTTCTGTCCCTTCTTTGGAACGAATTGCACAGAGATGTTCCTTTGCTGGGCTGAATTCCCGGAATCATGAACTGCTCTGCCACGATGGACACCTATCTCTACTTGCCTCAGTTCCCTCAGAGATACTTGGAAGGGCTGGATCAAACACCGTAGGTGAAGAGGAATCCCATTAGGTAGGGCTCCCCTGTCACCCTTCCTCTCATCTTCTGTTCCTATTCCATTCATTTCTCTTTTCTTCCTGACCCCTCTCATTTTTCATGTATATGTCAAGTCACAAAGGGCAACGGAAGACATTATCCAACCTTTTGTAAATATCTGGAGAGAATGGTTAGCATTTATTTCTGGGCCAGCATTTATTTCCAAAGAGAGAATAAACATTGTAGAGATGATAGTAAGTGGTAGTGAAAAGGAAAATTGAGTTCTTTAGCAGCAACTTTGGAGCAAAGAGAACTTTTTATGCAGTGGGTAGCCATTGTACTTCATCACTGTTGAAGTAATCACCAGTGTGGTTGTGGGCTGTGCTGCCACAGATATGCCCCTTCGTGTGAAGGTCATTCTGAGTCAAAGATAACTGAGAAGGGTGGATAAAAGCCCTGCTCGCATGCAGACCACGAATTTCCTTCTGCAAAGGAACCCCCTCCACCTCCTCCACATGGGGAAGAAATTCCTCTTTCATCACTAGAAACGGCACTGGCTTGACTCTGCACAAATAAACACGACAGACGTAACCCTTCTGCCATTAATTTCCCTATATATTTACCTACCTGCAGTTTGCCTCCCCTAGAAGCCCACCCCCTTTTCCTCTGTGCTGTTGCTTATTGAGGTTATTGCTCTTTGTTAAAATGGTATGTGAGCTCTTGGGCCTCGTTACTTCATCGGTCTTCCTCTTTCTTTCATGTGAGACCCCTGGGTGTGTGTGATAATTAAGATATTAACATCAAATACGTTTGTGCCTTTTCTCCTGCTAACGTGTCTTTTGTCAGTTTATTTTGTCAATCCCTAGCTACTGGACCTAAGCAAACAGAAGGAAAGCTTTGTGTGTTAGCTTCATTTCTGCCTCCTGCTTTCATTCTTCCTATATTTTTATATTATCCCATAGCATTTTCACAGCAGATATCAGTTATCACCCCTAATGTGTACCTGAGGAAAATGAGTCTCAAAAGAACACTCAGCCAGCCAGCCGTAGAACCAGACAGTGTCCCCAGTAGCCCGGCCACAGAGGTCACATGCATCCCACATAGCTGACCCCAGAACTGCTTGCATGGTGACCATGTCCAGCTAATTCTTCTCTGGGACTCAGTTTCCCTAGCTGGCCTCTGCAATGCCTCCACCAGCCAATTTGTACTGAGTGAGAAGCTCTTGTTCTTTGGGGTTAGGGAGATAGCTCAGTAGTCTAAGGGGCTGCCTGAGAAGGTCAATGACCCAGGTTTCATCCATGTACCACATGCTATGCCAGTCCCAGAACCCCACTCCCAGAACCTTGGGCACACTGTACTGGCCACCCAAACCAGGTATGGCTGTGCATGCCTGTAATCCCAGAGCTGGGGAAACTTAGACAGGAGGATCACTACGAGTCCAAGCTGTACAACAAGATCCTGTACCAAATAAATAAATAAGAAAATTTTACAAAAGAAGCTCTTATTCTTTCTCTGTACCTGATGTAACCAAGAGACAATTGAGGAGAAAAACAGCAGGAGCTCCACGCAAAAAGCTCCGAGCTATTTCAATGACTGGAGATGTATTTCACTGAAGGGCAGAGTGAAGGGCAGGTAGAGTTCTGGTGTACTGGGACAGAGGAGAAGAGAGTCAATGTGAGTGTATGGCAGTTTCTAGTGGTGCAATGAGAACAATAAAAATCAGAATTGAGGTGGGGAAAAAGAAGGCTCCCATCCCATTAGGACCAGGTTTAACAAGTTTGGGGGGAAAGTTCAACAAGAGAAGAGGTTTGGTTTGTTGAATATTAAATAAAAAATTAATAAGTCAGCTTGTCCTTCATGTCTGTCTCTGATGATAGGACAACCCTTGATTTGTTCTTATTCTTCATTTTCTCTTAGTTTGCAGTCAGTGGTAAGCTCCCCAAAGGCTGGTTGAAGTTAGACTTCTAGGAACTTTTGTTCCTTTTCTGATAGCATCTGAGGTTGGGAGGAAGAGCAAGACCCCGGATGCTTTTGGCTCTAAGAGTGGAGATAGCATGCAGCCCTTCTCCTCTCCCTTTGGCCTTGGTCTTCCCCCTAAAAGGAAAAGTGTGCACAGGGGCCAAATTCAAGAGGATGGTTGTGAACATCAAACCCAAAGGTTTTAGGTCTGGCTCTTCTGAAGAAGGAAAAATAGACTGCAGTATGCTGAAGTCCCATAGGATCAAAGTGAAGGTGTGAAGCCAGTTATGGGATGTGTCAGACTGCAAGGAAACAAAGGGATAAGAAAGATCTCTATGAGGAAAGATATGAAAGAGGCTGAAGTTTAGCCTGAATTAAATCACAAGTATGCAGCTAAAAGTTCCTGAAAGCGCGAGATTAGGAACATTATCAATAATTTACACAGATTACACAGCCTGCCTTACTGATTCCCATCCACACTGAAAATACACCAACTGCCTCCATTGCTTCATAGAACCCCACTTACACTTTGAGGAGATACTTCCGCAACTCAGGGTCCCTCCAGACAGAATGTTACTGTATTGACAGTCACTGTTTTGCTTCCCATTTTTTAAAGAAATGTTTAAAAGATCCCTAAACAAAGAAATACATCACTAACATTTTAAAGTGCAAGCCACATGCCAAACGGCAGGACGTTGGGAGCTCTTTAATAGATGCGTACGCTCTAAAAGCCCAAGTGTACACACTTATTTCAAGTACGTTTTATAAAATAATTTACTCTCAGTCTGTTTTGAATAATTGTACAAAAATAGTTCATAAGCATAATAAATCTTTAACATACCCTCTTCTTGCATGCTGTCTCTGAAAGTCTCGATTTGAAGATTATACTTAATGGAATTGTCTGTCAATTGCCATCATTATCATCTGGGGCAGATGGCTCTTGGATTGTGCATTTAATATGCAGAAAACCCTCTCTTCTGCTGCTTTCCAGTTACTCTCCTGACAGCTCGCATTCTTATGGGCAGCTTTCTTTTTAGGGAATTGTTTCCTTTAAACACCAGACTTCATGTACCATTACAAATAAATATATTCAGAGATGAATTTTTCATCCTGAATCTGCTCACCTCACATAGCAGCATTTGCAAGGCAGCTTACTTGGCATTTGTAACATACATGCTGCTTAGAAGAGGATGCACAGGGGCGGGAGATGGCTCAGTAGAATAAGCGCTTCCCTGGCAAGCACAAGGGCCTGAGTTCAATCCCCAGTCCCACCAAATAAAAAAAAAAAAAAAAAAAAAAGAAGAGGATGCACAGAACTACAGATGATACTGGAGCCACCAGAGCTGCTATTGGATTGTGGGACAAGATTTGTCTGAGGCAGGGACAAGGACACAGGACCTGAGTCTGAGAAACTACTTCACTGCTCTTGCCTTACTCGTGGGATGTGGATTCTAACTAGGAAGGGAGGGTCATTGCTAGGCCAAATTCACTTCACATCTTTTGCTGATACGGACTTCTCTCCAAGAATACCACCTGTACCATTATTATTTTTTTTCTGTCCAATGCACATTCAGGTTGAGTGGAACAAAAGGAGTACACAGAACATGGGTCACAATTCTCTCTTCTGATGAGCCCCAAAGCAGATGGAAGACTTCAATGGGAGAATCGGAGTTACCATTTTAACCTGCCCTGAACATCTACTCACACATCCACCACTGAGCATATCAGATTAAACAGATATAAATCTGCAGGATTTGTGAATCTTGTGTAGTGTAGTTACAAAAGCAGGTTTTGGAATTGTAGGACTTAGGTACAAATTTCCTTCTTTTTGAAAAGAATATGGAATATGACAAAGAAGGGACCTATACGACTAGGTCTGAATCCTACTCTGTAGCTACAGGATTCATGACTTTGCTTAGGAATCTAGCCTCTCAGTACCTCTCTTTGGTATCTGTAAAGTGGAGATGAAAATAAGGTTACTGTGAGCATCGAACAAAGTGAGGCACATGACGTAGAAAGACATCCAAAGAATGTTGGTCAAAAGTAGTAATTATATTCCAAATTTTATATAGTACTTAGCATGTTATAGTTGCTAAAAAAAAAAATACTATCACTTGTCTCAAAATGGTATCACTTGGGCATACATATATATACTTTTCCTTTCTATTCACAGAAAAACAGTCCTTTATACTTTTGCAAAGTTAGTAGCATGTGACATAAGGTTGCCTAGTGACTAACAGCTGACTTTACCCAGACAGGATGTTCATATATACAAGATAGTTACAATAAATATACAGCTACTTTCTCTTAGTTCATTGAGAAGAAAGGTCTGTACTAATATTGTTTGGACAAGATATCATGTGTGCATCTTATCCTCTGAATAACTACTGCAAAGACAACAATATGCAATGTATTAAATATTATAACTGGCCTACTAACCTGCTTGAAACTGTTTTATTGCTATTTGATCTGTTTTCTCATTAAAATGAATTTTTAAAAATTGGTATCATTGTGGTGAAGAGATGCTACCAGCAGCGCATGTGGCACTTTTGTGATTATTTTTCAGCTGAGCAATTATTTACATACTACTACAAAGTCTTGTTGGTTCAAAGCTCCTCTGTGAGGCTCCTCACCAAAGAGCTCTCCCAGGACGCAGGCCACCAGCCACCCGCAGCGGGGCGTGGAGGGTGGGGGAGCTGCTGAAGCCACACCATGTAGAACTCCGACCCTTGAACAATCATGTGAGTTCAGAGAGTGGCACTATTTGATTCACAAAAATTGAATTTGCATACAGCGCTTTTTCTTTATTGCCTGGCGACATCCGCACACTGCTCACAGGGCAGCAATGCCTGTGTGTGAGCCATACATTGCGTTGCTGATACATCTTCATTAGCCAAGAGACTGGTGTTAGAAATGGGTAAATTGGAGCACTTAATATCGTTGCTCTTACCTCCAGAAAAAATAAATTGAGGTCTTTTTTCCCCATTAGAGTTAATAAGACTTGAAAGGCTAAATTTTCATTAGGAAGTCAAAAGCATTCTTACAAATCTTGTGTCTCTGAAGAAGGGATGCGGAAGGAAGCGAGAAGCCTGGCTGCATGGCCCCCAGCTTCCAGGGCGGGCGTGGGTCCACATGGACTCTGCTTTGTTGTTTAAGACTTGAAAAGTTCACTGCCAGGAAGAGCCCTTTTGAGTTGCAAATCCACACTTTCCTGTGCTGAAAAGGACCGAGAGTTCATTTCAGTTATGATTCTGTGTGCCTGTCTATGGCAGCCTGGCCATGCTCTGGACAATTCCTTCCTCTTTGGGCTGCCTTTAACTTTGTGTTCCATGTTTCCCTGAAAACAAAGCCTAAGGCAGGGACTTGGATCTAGGGCGTGGTGTTATTTGGAAGGTGATTCCTAGGAACAGGTATCGGAGGCTGGGGAGCATGAGAAAGGATGAGGAAAATCCATAGTAAGGATGCGGGATTGAGCTCACTGCTGCGTCCAAGACACCCTGGAGTCCTGCAGAACACCTTCCACATGATCTAAATCATAGCCAGATGGCCAGGGCAGTGGCAACTCTGCCTCCACTGGTTCCCAGGGACATTAATCTCTTGCCCGGGGCAATGCTTAGGTTCAGATCCAGTGGGAAATGTTGGGATAGGAGAGAAACAAACGAAACAAAATTCACATGTGAGTGCCTGAGGGGAGAGCCAGGTAGCGAAGGACAGCTGGGGCTGTCATGAGGCCACCCACCTGCTGTGGTCCAGGCAAAGGGAGGCTGGAGACCCCAGGCACTTTCCACGGTCAGGGAAGCGATGCACATCTGATGAGCACCCATGTACCGCTCGTTCCTGGATGAACACTCAGAGTGCACACCATTTGCCAGATACTCTGCTTGGCTCTGTGGATACTGTAGTGAGCACAGAAAGGAAATAAATGGTATCATTCGGTGATATAAAAAAGATAAAGCCGGGTAAGGGGACAAAGTGACAAGAACGGTACATTTTTATTTTAGATAAAGTGGTTAGATAAAATGAAAGAGGCAGCACTGAATAAAATAACTGGCTTGAGCCAAGGCAAATGGTGGGAGGCAGGAGGGCTATAGGGTGGCGCAGCATTCCAGATGGGAGAACGGTAGTTGGGGAGGAAGTTCTCTATATCAGAGCAACAAGAAAGCCAGTGTGATGGGTGCTGAGTGGACAAGGGAGAGAGCAGGGGAAACTGAGGCTGCAGAGACATCCATGGGAAGGTTGTGCAGGTACTGGGAGGAAGGTTGGGCCTTGCTCCTTCTAGAGCAGGAAGCTGCTGAGGGTGAGGGGGTGTCAGGGGGAGGTGATGCGAGTTGGTTAAGTTCTTCAATGAGACTTCTAAAACAAGTGTGTATTTTGCATGTTGTGAATTTGAGTTCTTATAACTACCTCATCAGGCTCTAAGTATGGAGAAGACCTGCATCTTCCCAGGTCTCACAATTATCATGCAGACACTGGATTCCAAACCAAGGAGTCTGGCTCCAGAGCCCTAGATCTCTGATTTTTTAGTGTCCAAAGGCCATTTCCCTAGGACTGAATCCTGGATCCTCAATAGACAGCACGTTCTTTCAGGTCAGAATTTGCAGTCATCACCTTTCCTCCCTGGGGCAAAACACCCAACACCCACAACTTACCAGAGAGAGATTATTTTGACTCATTGGCTTTAGGATTCAGCCCATGCTTAGGTCGTTCCAAAGCAGAACACGTATGGTGGAAGGATTTGGCAGAGGAGCTGCTCACAGCATGGTCACTATGAAGCAGAGAGAAAGGGAAGAGTGATCCGTCTTTCCAGGCCATGCCGCTTAGAGTCCTGCCTCTAACCAGGCCCCACCTTCTAACAGTACACTCAGCTGCTGAACTATTAGTAGATGCATCCAGAGGTAAGCGCAAAGCCTCCATGATCCAATGACATCCCAAGAGCCCCACTCCTGAATGCATGAGAGTTTGGGGGACTATTCTAGACCTAAACCATAACAGAGGTGTTCTTGTATTCATTCCTCTACCTCACACAGCACCCAGGGGCGCTCACATCTGAGAAGTGGCACTGTCCTGGTTGGTGGCAGGTCCTGGTGGAAATTGGAGCTGATACTCTCCTGCCTCCAATATGGCTTCCTATTCACTCTGGAGTGATGTTTCTGGTGATGTGTGGCTTTCCTGGACCAGCAGGGCCTGCTGTGTCTTCTGGGGTGGACAGACAGGTGCATCCTGGGGGTTTCTGAGGCTCTGAGGTGTATCCTCCTGATGGGAGCAAAGGCTGTGATGGAGGGAGGAGGGAGAAAGCAGTGCCATTGTACCATGTTTCCATCTGTAAAAATAAACTCAAAAGACTCTAGCAATTTGACTTGAGCCAATAATCTGACCCCCTTGTGGCCTCTTTCATCCATGTCTGAAAAGGAAGGTGTTAATTTTTCTTCTGCATTTAGAAGTTTCTTTGACCAGCAAGGACATTGGGTCAGCTTACTCTTTCAAGGTGGCAACTCCAATTTAAAAGATTTAAGTTTGAGAAAATGTGCTCTCTCCTTAGAGCCCAGGAGCAGTCATAAAAACTCACCAGCGAGTTTGCAAGCAGTGGTTTATGTGAATTCATTCCAGGAGGCTTCAAAGGGTATAATAAAGGTGTGAGAGACTCTGCCATTCACTGACAGTGTGGGATCGCATGGCCTTGTATCTGTTGGGCAGATTGCTCTTCCCCTGCTTGAGGAAGAACAGTACCTGGTCAGAGGTGTCTTGCTCAGGGTACAAGACAAGTGTGCAAGTTCAGCACTCTTGAAAAGATCATTAGTCAGGGCTTCAGTGCCTGAGCTGCCAGGACTTGTCTCCAGAGGTCAGCAAAGATGAGACCCAGAGTCAATTAGAGTGAAGGACCAGAGGCTGTGCTGGTTTCTCTGTGATCCAGGTCTTTAGAGCAGGCATCAGAGGTGACAGGGTCTTACTCACTGATTTTCAAAATACCAATCAATAGCAGACCTCCTTGACACTGCTTAAAGCTAACACTAAGCTCTCAGTGTTGTTAGCCCGAGGAATGGAATGGCCCAGGAACAAACCTCTAACTACAACAGGAAGAAACTCCAGGGGAGTTGAAAGAAGGCGATGGGAAGCAGTTTCCTCCAGACTCTGACCTTCCGGAGAAGCTCCATCAGCTCTCCAGTGCCCTCTACAGCCCCTCAGGACAGTCCCTCTGTCGAATGACTATGGAACTGACCCAAGAGAGAACATTTGCTTTCCTAGATCTGTGGGTCAAATTCTGGAGACCTGAAGACTGCCCTGGACAGTCTCCAAGTTTTGAGGGACATCATTAATACTGACAGTCATTAAGCTCTCAACTAAGCACTATGCTCAGTGACTTTCACCTTGCTCAAAATTCAAGCTTCACAGTCACTTTGTAAAGTGAGTTGGAATCCTTAGCCCTGTTTTATAGGTAAGGGAACTGAGGCACAGGTTAGCTTGATCAAGTTGGCCTGCATCTGGGAGGAAAAGATTGGGATTTGCTTTTCCAGTTTCCCAGTGGGGAAGAGACGTTCCAACCCCTTTGAATGTGAACTTGAGTATAGGGAGAGCTGGGGTTTATTTTTCCAGTCACTGAATTCTAGTGGAGAGTATTTTCATTTTACCATCTTCTCTTTTGTCTTTATGGTCTCAGTGGCTTAAACTTTGCTGGAAAGACTGGGTATACACATTTGGAGAAAGAAAACAAGTTAGTTACAAGAGGGGAGATAGCTACTGACAAGCTGATTGAGATCTGACCAGGGTCAAAGCCTTTGGAACCAGACAAAGATGCCTCCTGCCTTTTTTGCCCAAAAATTCCTAGCCAAGAGTTAGCCCCAAAGTTCTTTAAATCTATTCTCCAAGTCAGAGCATTTGGGGGGAGACAGAAGGGTCTAGACAATTTCTTAGCATCTGAGAAAAAAATTATAATTTGATTAAGACATTTCATATGCTTAGTAGCAGCAGTTCATCTGTGCAAATGATTTGAGGTCTGGGGAAAATAGCTACATCAAAAAAAGCAAGTTTCTCAGCTGTTGAAAAGGACAACGTGAACAGAACTTAATTACAAGTACCGGCTAATGGAATTGAAAAGGAGGCAAGATGAATTCATTATATTAATAATAAACCTTATTTTAGGCAAAGGGAAGCAGATAGAAAGAAAGGAATGGGTAGTGCATTATGTTTCCTTTCTTCTCAATAAAGTGTAGCGTGCTGAAATGTAACAAGATTATCCATCCTCTCCATCTGCTTTTGTCTAAATAAATTCAAGTTTTACACAAATGAAAAGAATTTTCAGCTTGTAATTTACTGTCTCCGGTGCATGTGGTACAAAGAGACCCGAAAAGCTCCCTTGGAAGCCCCTAGCCTGAGTCCTGGCAGGGCAGCAGGGAGAAGACTCCAGGTCCTCTTGGGCCATGGATGTGGGGCTGCAGAGCAGCAGTAGTCTGAGCCTTCCACAGCACAGGTTGGCAGGAAGGACGTAACCCGGATGTGGGTTTAGATTTGGAGCTGGAGGGAGCTAGACTGGTGGATGAGCTGCCTTCCCTTTGCATATTCCAGGAATAAGACAAAAATTTGCAATTTTTTCCTATGTCACTTCATCCACCTCCATGCCATTATGCAGGAAGCTTTCTCCCCTATTTCTTTTTACATGTCATCCTTGTGCAGAGGCCATGCTAGTCTCTGTAGCATTCTAATTTTAGAATATGTGCTGCTGAAGCAAGCACTTCTACGTTTTAAAACACTTCATTTCAAAGTGCCTTAGAACACATGGTTGTAATTCTCTCTGAACTCCTATTTCCTGTTTGCTTGAATTCAGCCGTGCCCCCTGTCAATGGCTTATTCCCTGCGTTATTTCTTCTGATTTTATGCGCACTTTTTTTTTTCCTTCAAGATGCTTCATTATGAGACTCATTGGAGACCTTCTACTTGCTGACTGCTGTGTTTATAGGCCCAGAGATTCTGTATCTAGCAAAGTAGACACAGTCTTGGCTTGGTGGAAGTTGAAGATGAATGAGGAAGATGGGTTACAGGGCTGGCCATATAGCTCAGCAGATTAAAGTACCTGCAAACAGGAGCAGGGGCCGGTGGTTCAATCCCCAGGGTGCGCTGAGATGGCAGTTGAGACTGGGTGTGATGGCACCTGCCTGCAATCCCAGCTCTTGGGAGGCTGTAAACAGGAGGATCACTACAAGTCTGATCTAGTAGTGAGACTCTGGACACCCTGAAGACCCTTCCCTAAAATACAAACAAAACAAAAAAGAAAGATGGATTAGATAGTGTTCACCTAAACAATCAATGACTACAGAATTTAATGTGTCGGATTTAAACCAATCAATAAGGTTTCACCACACTTTTACTATGAATCCACTTGATGGTGGACGTTTGGGTTATTTAAAGCTTGGGCTATTAGGAAGAAAAGTGTGTGTGTATTTATGTTAAACACTTTCTGAGGCAAATATTTTGAATATTTTAGAATGTCTGGGTCATTTAGAAAATATATTTAACATCATGAAAAAGTGCCAAAGTGCTTTCCAAAGTTGGCAGCGTTTTTACATGCCCTGTTGCTCTATGTCACTGATGGCAAACCTTTTAGAGACAAGCACCCAAACGACAGCCCAAAACCCACATGTTTATGACTAAGTACCAACACTGCAATTAACCTGAATTTAATTAACCTGAGGATTTAGTTTAGGGGAACAAAACCTCATACTGATCAATTTATTCATTTATTTATTTATATTTTTATTTTATTTTTGTTTTCTTTTGTTCAG
>PVKA01046636.1:0-14807 GCA_004027165.1 Ctenomys sociabilis
AATATACAGAATACACAAATGAACATCTTTACAAAATTGCAGTGTACTCAAATGTATTTTTGACCCAATTAGATTATTATAGTGTTTTTTAAGTTTATAATTATAAAAAGACTCATCAAAACTTTTGTAGGTCAATTAGCAGACAGCTCTTATAAGAATTTTAAAAACATAAAATCTTCTTATTTATAGTTACTATATATTGCAGGAAGAGCTGCTGCAAGATGGCCGTGGCCCACCATGTGGTGAGGCACTACAAGATGGCGTTCTCACACCACAGGAGGAGCAGCTGTAAGATGGTGGTGGACATGACCTGCAACATGGCGGCTGGCCATATGGTCCACAAGATGGTGGCTTAGGTTCTAATACGGGGGAGGAAAGAGGTGGCAGAATCTGCAGGGAAAGTGGAAGCAGAAACAGAAGGCAGAGATGTTGTTCCAGGGGATGAAGTAGATAAAGAATAAAGATGCACTGAGAGGAAACTGACAAGACAGAGTACCTGGCAGAGGGGTAGAAAGGATAGTACTGTGGATAAGGCTAGGCAATACTGGAAGGAGGAAAGTGGTGATGGAGTATGTTTTGAATCAACAAAGGCTTGTAAGGGATTTTGAGCCATTTTTCAGTGCAATAACAGAATGGTTAAATGTTTAGGCCATTGGCTTCCATTGTCAAGTTTACATTGTGGCCAGGCTGTCTGGCACTAAAAGTTAGTTGTTTGGGTTTGAAATACCCTCTGACTTGGACAGCTCTGAGGTTCTTCAGGAGGAAACCCAGTGGGGTGTGTTTTTGAGGATGGGAAGGAATATTTGCCATGGTAACCAAATTAGGTTGAGCCAAAGATTTATGGCAAAAGCCTGGTGTCACCTCTGTTAGAAAGCCATCACTTTCTAACCTGGAGTGCATATGAGAGAGAAAGCCAACACCTGCTGTAGCCATTAGCAAAAGCTGGGGGTTGGGGCCCAAATGCACACAGAAGAGGAGTCCCAGTATGAGCTCACAATTCTCAAGATGAAGGAAAAAATGAGGTGGGAGTCCCCCTGAAGGAAGAGTTTGGACTCATATGTAAGGATTGAGACTGGTCAGTGTTGCATGCAAGCTAGCAACAGCAGGTAGTAGAGACAGAAGTAGAAGCAGAAAACAGCGTGGTAAAGGAGCTCAAAACCATGCGAGGGGATGCCCTGGACACCACAAGACTCACTGATCCAAGACAAGCACCTAAATGTTAGGAGTTCTGATGATGGCAGTGTGGTAGGGAAGCAGAAATAAGGGTGGGTGGACTTTATTAACTCTGAAGACACAGTGAGGAAAGACTGAGGGCAGGGAGGTGGGGAGATCCTGTGACTTGATGCAGAAAGACTGAGACTTTATGCTAGCGGTAGTTTGAGGGGCTGGTTCAGTGACACATGAGGAGCTGCCTGGGGGCTCCCTTGTGTGTCAGGGAAAGGTAAAAGGAAGTTGTATCCAGAGTGGGAGTGGAGAAGAAGGAGAAAGTGCTCATTGGGAAGATAAGTTGCTGTGCTGGGAATTCAGCCTTGTTGGATCAGGGCCATGATATTAAGCAGCTTGTGCTGGGCTGGGACCCATCAGAGAGCACAGCATAAAGATCAGACATTCACCTTCTAAAATTTCTTGCAGCTATAAAATGGACAATGGAGTCTGCAACCAGTGAGCTTTTTCTAATACATTTGTGTAAGTTATAGCCAGTACTTGCTTTGCCAGAATGTGAGTTATTTAGCATATAAAATTTTATACTTGAGTGTTTTTATATCTAAGAAAGAAATGATTTTTTTTCAGAACCAGCAGTTGAACTCATGCCCCTGCACTTGCCAAGCAAGTGCTTATTCTTACTGAGCCATCTCCCTGACCCCCTTAAATGAATATTCATTAAAGATAACTTTTTGGGTGGCTCAAATTTCAAGCATCCATCTTAACAAAAGCAGCTAAACAAGAGAAAGTTTATTTTAGGGTGAAGTATTTATTATTTCTTGATTCTATATGTATTAATCATTTCACTATTCCACAGTTCTTCTTTTTAATTTTACAAAGAAAGACAAAATTTATGTACATTATACAAGTCAGTAAGTTCTTGTTTTTTCTTTTTTCTCTTTCTATTTTTTTTTTTTTTTTTTGGTTCTTTTTGAGACAGGGCATTGCTGACCAGTCAAGGCTGGCCTTGATCTCACTTTGTAGACAAGGCTGGTGTTGGACTCATAGCGATCCTCCCCCCTGAGCCTCCCAAGTGCTGCAATTACGGGAGTGAGCTGCCACACCAGACCCTCTCGGGGCTCTTTTTTTTTTTTTTTTTTAAAGAATAACACTGGAAATCCCATTCAAGCCAGCTATGCCTCTACTGGAAATTTTCCCAGAGGAACTGAAAACATTACATCACAGTGATATATGTGTACCTATGTTTATAGTAGCATAATTTGTGATAGCAAAATCTTGGAAACAGCCAAGATGTCCATCACATGAGGAATGGTTGAAAAAGATGTGGTATTTCTATAGAATGGAGTATTACTCAGCTATTAAGAATGATAAGTTTGAAGCATTTATACTGAAGTGGATGCCACTTGAACATATACTCATAAGTGAAATAAACCAGACACACAGGTGTAAATATGGTATAGTCTCCCTAGTACGAGAAGCAAAAAGAAGAAATACAAATAGAAATGTACAACAACAACTAAAAACAATTGAGTCAGACACGGCAAAGTGAATGGCATATGCTGCAGGGTACTAATCAGCTTTTCTTTTGGATGGTTAACAACCTAAGTTCACAGATCAAAATTGGAAAAATAGAAGAGCCACAAGGCCAGCCAACATTTTGGCTCTAGCCTTTCAAGGTCAGTGAAAACTCAGGACATAGGAGAACCTGTACTGCAATATCATGAAACTCAGTTGAGCCCCAAATTTTCTGAACAAGGAGATTATGGAGCCACAGAAGAAAGAGATCAAAGTTCTATAGTGTGCCTGGGGAGAGTCACATGGAGAGAAAACTTTCTCTCAGGCTCTCACAGAGAGCAAACTGGTCATGCATTGTCTGTGACTCATCCACATGGATGACACAGACAGGATCTACAGAATAATGTACAGGACTACAAGATAAACCCTGAGGGGACTTCACTGACCTCATAAGAAACATAAAGTACATGTGTTGGTATGCAAGTCTTGCTCTATCTAGGTTCTCACCAGCCAGCAGAAAAGTATAAAATGAAGTATACACCGCTGGGCCATAATAATAAGTTGAGCTGTAAATGGCTACAGTCAACAACTTCTTCAGATAACTCACTATTATTGTGGAATGCTGGACTGTGTTGGATTGTGTCGTCGAGTTAAGGCACCTAAATTAGTTGAATGACAATGGAGTGCTCATCTTTGACAGGTGTAGACAAAGGAAGGGGTATAGAAAGGAGGAATCATGATGTGTGTGTAGGGTTAGTACAGTTGGGATAGATATGCTGTGCTTCTGCAAAATTCTGTGAGAGGCAAGATTTGCACTAATGGTGGTTAAACAGGATATTATGTTGGCTTCTAGTACTATGGACAGCCACTGGGAAAAGTAACAAGGTAGAAAGTATTAATTATTGAATCTTTGATATAATTCAGGTATAAAAAATAAGATATGTGAACAGCTACACTCAATTCACTGATTAGCGACATCTGCTATAATAATGTCTGTAAGTATAATATCATGTATGCACCTTGTACAATACCAAAACATTATGAAAATAGTTTGCAATGTATTAATTTATCGAATCTGTCCTGTTAAGGTGTCTTAAAACTATCTCATTGATATTTGTACTTCAATAAAATAAAATAATAAATAAAAATATAAATTAAGTAAAAAAATAAAGTTACTAAAGATCTATAAAACGCTTGATTATATGAATTATTTCTAGTAATATTTAACAAATAGGCCTGCTGAATTTAAGAATTTTTACCTATTAATCCTTTTTTTTTTGTGGGAGCAGAGATTGAGCTCAGGCCCTTGCCATGTGGGGAAGCGCTCATCGAGCCGTTGCCCTGATCCTACTTATTATTCCTTTTTGAGTTTTTATAATGAATCCATTCATTGTAAATATATGTTAAATATTTTTATGAAACACAATTATATTTCAAAAAATGAAACAATATTTAATTAATTTTCTGAATATTGTTTAATCTTCATTTTTGTTTTAAGATTTATACTGTATCTTTGGCTTACAATCTACTTTTAAGACATGATATGATATTTTCTCCTAGTATTAGAAACTTTAAAAAGCATATTTCCATTTTCCACTGACTTTATATCACTTCTTCCTTTTCTTTTACACACACACACATATCTGAAAAAATATGTATATAACCTGACATAAAATTGATACTACTTTGTAGAAATCTTCGGTGACATTTTAAATGGGTTCATCGTATGTATAGGCAGTCTCAGGCTGCCTTAGGGGCTGGTTTCCTAAGACTTGGGAGCTGGGGATTAAGCTGTAGTACCCTGGGCCTGACTGGGTTTGCCCCAGTAGGCTCTTGAACTAACGAGCTAACCTGCAAACCCCCCTCATCTAATATATTTTATATAATCCTTCATAGCTACCATTTTGAGTGCTCTTTATTCTTGATACAGGACTATACAGCAACTTCTCTTGCCTTCTGAATTAAGGCCTTTGTTATTTTCTATATGCTACCTCTGGAGGTATTAGAATATTTAGAGTTTATATAATTAGAAAATGTTTTAGTTTTCAAAGGTCTGTTTGCTAAGTACAAAATTCAAAGAGGACACTTTTTTTTCTTTCAGAATTAATTAGTCTAGTCTCTTACACACTTGTTCTTTTTCTGTAATGTGGAATAAGATGCTACTTAATTTTGTTCTTCCATAGCTAATATTTTTTATTGTATAGGCTTTAATTATTTTTTTCTTTTACAATTAGTTTTGGAAAATCTCATTTTTTGGTATCTTGGTCTGATTTTATTCAAATTTCTTGTGCAAAAAGTTCATTTTTCTTGGAAATGTGGTGCTATGGCTTCAAATAAATTCAGCAATTTTTAATCCTTTAACATTTATTGCCTACCCCTTTCTACTTTGAGAATTCTAATTGTATGAATGTAAGTTTCTTTATTTTGGCACAAAGTGAAACTATTATATGCCTGATCTATAAATTCTTTCTTCTTAATTTTTATTTTGGACAGTTTTTACTGTTATAATCATTTAAGTTTGTAAATAATTTATTTACAATGTGCAATCTACTATTAATCTCATGCTATATATTCATTTCAGAAATACTTCTGTACGGCTCACTCTGCATCTTACATCTTTCACATTTCAATATTTGTCTACAATTTTTAGTATGCTTATATAATTATATATTATTGATTTTCAATCAAGGTAATGAGAAAAAAGATAAAAAAAGCAAAACAAGACTAGAACTAAACTTTCTGCTGTTTGATTGAAATATATGGACACAACCCAATCTCATACAGGTAACTGAAAAAAGGAGTAGTTTATTGACCATTTCAGATGACTGTGGATTTTCCTTGATATTACAGCAACAGTAGATAAGCAGTATATATTCAGGGACTGGCTTGGTTGGTTGGGTTTTTTATGTGGCATTTGTTGGTTTGGTTTGTTTGATTTGGTTTGGTTGAAGCAGGATCTCACTATGTAGTTCAGGATGGCCTTGAACTCACTATGCAACCCAGGCTGACCTCAAACTCTAAGGGATCTTCTTGACTCAGCCTTCTTAGTGATATAATTAGAAACATATGCCACCACACCTGCCTAAATATTCTTAAATATTGCTTATATTGTTCAAGTAAAAATCATTCAATGAATTTTCCAACTTTAAAGCCCATTACACTTTGAGTAGATCTTTTACTAAATAACAAATGTGATATGATTAATTTTACTCTTGAAATGTTTGTTTCTTGGAAGCATAATTTCCAAAAGTTGGGAAGTAGGAATCCAGGGTGTGTGTGGGGGGTGAGTCATGAGGGTGGAACCTCATAAATGGAGTAAAGCTTTTCTCATATGAGTCCTTGAGCTTCAGAACTGGATAGATAATATCAGAGCAGTCTTGCAGTGAGGTTGCCTGCCGTGCACTCTCTCTTCTGGGTTCATCTGCTTGCCTTGCATCTTTCTGACACATGTTGAAGCAGCACGAAAGTGTTCAGCAGAAGCCAAGCAGATGCCAATGACATGCTCTGTGACTTCCCGTCCACTAAAATAATAAGCAACAATAAATCCCTTTCCCTAATAAACCACCAATCTCAGGTAATCTATTACAGAAATGAAAAACAGACTTAGGATCACCTGGCCGTAGCGTTCATTCGACACTACAAGATAACGCTCCACTGAGAGGCACGCAGGTCTAAAACATAGCACATTTTGTCTTATAGCATGAAAAAGTAATTCCCGTCAATATCATTGCAAGTTTTATCTACAAGCCTTCAGCTATTAAGAAGCTGTTGTCCTTGTCCCTGTTTTTGTCAGTTTTACAAAATTCTGTGTTCACCTGGAATTTTGCAAAAAATGTGTTTTTGCGTTTTATCATTAGCAGCAAATACTGGCCCATGCTCCTTTCAAAGTAATGATTCTGAATAGACCTTTGTAGTTCTATTCTGTTCATTTTTGAATACATGTCTTCCAAATCCTTAGTAAATGCTCATAGTTTCTTAGTCATGCTCTAAAGCAAAAAAAAAAAAAAAAGTTTATGAAAATAGATGGATTGTTTAATTCATTCCACAATATGAAAATTATCCTTGAAATTTATCACTGAATTTCATATTTAGTAGAAATGCATTTATTTTCATTGCTCATTTCATCATATAGAATAATAAAAGATAAAATTAAAGGGTTTCTTTCTGTTTTTTTATGGTGAACCTCAAGTGATGAATCTAGGGCTTTGTGCACTGTGGGCAAGTGCATTACCAATGAGTGATGTCACCAGCCCAGGGGTAGTGTTAAGTAAGATTATTTCTTCTACTTCATTAAAGAAACTTAAATTTTGACTTCAAGTGTATGGTAGAGAAAAAAGTCTTGCTAACTTGTAGAATTTTTGCCATTGTCCTGATTCATCACTGCGAAGATACTAGTAGTTTAATTCACCATTTTTCTTGCATCACAAGTGTCAAAGTCAATACAGTGAAAAGGGAAAATAAAAAATGAGTATTATTACAAAACTAGTTGGTACATTATAAATTCCTTGGGGGCTCTGCATATTGTGCTTTTAAGAACCAATAATATAGGCTGTTCTTGGTGCACATTAGTTACTTGACCTTAGGCTTCACTTGGCCTTCGTTATCCTAGTCTCGTTTATAAAACTTCAGGAAAAGATGAAACCCAACACATCCTGATGTATGAAGATCTGAGTTGTACAAAAGTGTGTCCTTGACCTGAGGAATAAAAAACAGAAGAATCATGATAGAGCTGGAAGGATACTCACGAGTGGAACAACCATATTTTCTAGACAATAAAGGTCTTTCAGTTTGTGCCAGTCTCCTTTCTCTGCTTTTGGGACAGATGAAGCAGAGATGAGAATGATCAACCTAACGACAATTTATGAAGGTACTCGAAAAGGTCATATTTTTCACTATAATATTAGTTGGAACAAAATACCAAACAACCACAAATTTAAGAAGTATAGATTTATGTCATTTCAGGTTTCAGAAAATTCAGTCAAAGTTTATCTAATGCTAAGGAAGAAACAGCATAACACAAAATCATAGCAAAGGACAGCTGATTACCCCAAGGCTTCAGGAGCAGAAGAGGAGAGAAGGATGGGATACCCCCCTTCCAAGTCCTGTCTCCAGTTGTCTACCAAGCAGGTACCACCTCCCCAAAACAATTAACTCTCCTTAATGTGATGATCTCTCAGTTAGTGTAGTACTTCCATGAACCAGTCCTCTTTTAAAAGCTCCACTTCTGCACACCTGAGAGTTTGAGATGTTGAGATCTGAACCATAATAACAGGTCACCCCACAACACGCTTCCCTTATTTATTCTTGTCAATGTCTAACTCTGTAAGTTCACTGGGTCAGTACTCCTCTCAAATACTGCTAAGCATCACTTCTGAAAACAAAAGAAAGCAAAAACATCCATGTCATAAATGTTGTTGCCAGAAACATGTAATTGTTTTAGCCACTCAAAGCTTGCACCTCGGGTCAGTGACATCACATTTCTTTCCAGAAAAAAAAAAACACAGCATTATCAGGCTCTGATGACCTTATTGACATCTTTATAGCTTGCAATAGTAAAGCCAAATGAAGTTTCAGAAACAAAATGTTCCCCACACACTATGAATATTAATCACTTTATTTTCAACTTAAAAATAACATTAACTGTTCGCCTGCTCAGAATTTTGTTTTTATAACAAAGAACACATAAACATGCATCAATATTGGTCATGCAGTGACCTTTACCAAAGGGCACACAAACATTGTATAATTCTAAATTTAAAATTCATGGGGCTATTATTGATAGGGAAATGGATGTTTAATTGTCAATATTTCTTTATTAGAGAAGAAAATGATGTTGTTGCATAATAAAGAACAGTGCTTTAGCCCTGCCCTCACCTTTGATTTTTCTGTAATACATTAATTTTAGTGGGTCTCATGTAAACAGTATAGAAATGGAGTTTGCTCTTTGTCCTTTATTTTGTATTATCTTTGCTTACTACCGGGAAATCATATCACATTGTGAGTGCTGTAACTGTTATGTTTTTGCCTTTCATTTCACTTTCAATCTAATTGAGGTCTTTTCTCAACCAGTTTTAGAAAGCCTGTAGTGAATCAAACCATTGTCCTTTACTTATGATAAAGCTCAACATTTTAAAAATACTAAATCATAACAAATGGCAGAACTGCTAACCTCACCCCTTCCCCAAACAAGATGTCTTCAGAGAGACTGTTAAATACTGCCATAAAGGGAGACTGTATATGTAGTAATATACATGAGGTCTTGAAAACTTCTACACAAATTCCTCAGAAAACTTGAAATGGGTCCAATTATTATAGAAATTTGTGAAGCCAGCAACTCAGGTTTTGGTCTGTGAGATAATGTAAAGAATAGAACATGTATTGTGTGTTTCCTGAGTCTAAATTCCAACAACAAAATCTCTGCTGTCCAATATTTCTGTTCCACTATTGCACCTGTAGCATGGTTTCACCTCATTCTGACATGCATTTCCAGAATTTTCAACTCACTTCTTTACTGATTTATTTAACTTCTTTACTGATCTCACTTCTTTACTGATTTATTTAAACTAGAGGACCCTTTGTTTCTCAGTAAAATTTAAAAAAAAAAAAGAAGGAAACATAAATAAACTAGGGGAATCTTGACAATTACAAGACTTGACAGTGAATGAGCTCTCTTATGAGAGGTGATTTCTGTGTCCTTGAGATTTAATATAAACCAAAATTAATGCTGATACAAGTTAGCTGAGAGAGCTCTGTTCCTTCTAGTATCATCACTGAAGAGTTGTGTTTAAAGTAGAATCCTCTGTGTATTCATATTTTCACACTGTAATGATTGACTGATTGTGTCAATGCCAACTTAATTCAGAGAAACTTAACCACATTGATTCAACAATTCCACACCTTATGGTGTAGAAGTCCCAGCCTAATGCATCTCTATGCCTGGATGGTATAAAGGGAAGATGAAGAAGGGTAGAGCTGCTTCTGCCATTCCGAGGAGCTCAAGTCTTTGCCATCAGCATAGATTTCATTTCCTGGCTTCCAGCACAGACTCTTTACCTTCCATCAACGACCCATTGGCCTCCTGATAGGCACTTACGTAGAGCCTGAGACCTTGAACTGAATCCTTTATTCTGCAGTGTGCAGGCCCCTCTGCACTCTTCTCCACCTGACTGTGGCTTACCCTCATAAGTCATATTGTAATTTCTTATAAATTTGTAAATCTGCATTATATCTGTTTCTCCAGTTAAAAAATGACTGGCATGCACAACTTGGAACTTTATGAATGGAGACAAAATTTGTAGACACTGGAGTCCATTTACCTCAGATTCAAAAAAAGTCATTTGTCTACAAATTTAGCTAACCACTTAGCATTGACAGTATTGTGAACACTTGAATTGTATTAGCACTAAAACATGTATGTTAGTACTAATCCTCAGTATCTCAGAATATGATTCTTTTTGGAAATAGGGTAATGAAGAAATATTTAGCTAAAATAATATTCAGTCTTTACTTGGGCTTCTAAATCCCATATGATTGACACCATTACAGAATGTGAAGTTTGTGGATAGACTTACACACAAGAAGAATGCTGAATTCAGACTGGAATGATGTTACCATCAGAACAGGAACTACTAAAATATAGGAGAGAGATCTGGAAGAGGTCATTTCTTAGTATCGTCAGAGGAAGGTTGTGGACTTCTGACTGACAACTATGAAAATTAAATTCTTCTGTTTTCAGTCATGTAGGTTGTGACATTTTGACATGGCAACATAACAAATTAATACGGAATTCAAAGGCAGAACCAGGCAAGGAAATCAAATATAATGATCTGTTTAAGAAGAAAGATAGCAGACTCATAATATGATCAAATGAATATTTTAAGCACTACAATGACAATGTAATTAAGGGAATTTAAGGACACATAAATAACTTGTGGATCCCAAAAGTACATGCTATAAATGATGTTTAAAGAAAGATCTATTGGGGACTGGGGAGATGGCTCAGTGGAATAAGTGCTTCCCTGGCAAGCACAAGAGCATGAGTTCAATCCCCAGTTCCGCCAAAAAAATAAAAAATAAAAAATAAAAAAAAATAAAGAAAGATCTATTTACACCAACAAGTCAAATCAATTCGGGTAACAGAATATACTTTTGTTCATTTGATTCCTCATATTTCTCTTTCTTAAGGAAAATAATGCGCTTTATTTGTCCTTATTTCCTTCATGAATGTGCAGTTTAGTGAGCAAATGAATGTTCCTCTTACAAATTACTGAATTTGTTTTCTTTTGGATGGTTTGATGCTTTCCATGGTCCTGAACGAATGCATTTAAAAACCAAGTATATTGTAGCTTCCCCTAGTGGATCCTAGGCCTGCATTTCCATAGAACTTTCTTATCATTGTAAAGAAATATGAACGAAAAGGCATGGCTTCTTCTAAGAAAGATGCGGGGCCACATGCTCTTAATCCTGTGCTCCCTCTCTGCTTTGACGTCTGTTATACTCAGATGCCCCCACCACAGCTCTGCTTTTCATGTTTTCCCATTGCAGTTGAAAACATTCTTCTCGCTGCTCCCTTAGGTTTCTTGGGTTCATGTTTTCATCCTCTCCTATGCCACCCTATACATCCTTGAAAACCTTCTTGTAAAGGAGGCTTCCTAAATTTGACTTGCCTATTTTTTTACAGTTATCTTGTCTGTCTTATCACCATCTATTACTTAGAATATTGTTATATGTTTCTGATATTCCAGCTTCCAACTTCATCTCTACCTCATCGCTGAGAGACTGTTTTCTGCCCAGCATTCTAGATATTTTTTGAAAACAAAAACAGGCTCACATATGCTCCTGTTTAAAACTTTCTAGAGGATTTCCACTTCGTTTATTGATTGTCTAAATTATATTACTTCAATGAGAATGGAGATTCTGTTTCCTCAGTGCCTAGGATGGTGCACAGCCCACACTATTTTTTAAAATTATTTATTCATTTATTTATTTTTATTTAGGACAGGGTGTACAGGATGTACAGGCTCTCATTGTGCATATTGGACTCATAGTGATCCTCCTGTTTACTGCCTTCCGAGAGCTGGGATTACAGGCACACGCCACCACGCCCAGTCTCAATCGCTATCTTAGCACACCCTGGTGACAGGGCCAGCACAGCAGGCCTGAGGATTGAACTCCTGCCCCTTACATCTGTTAACTCCCGGGCCCTGAGTCTGGAATAAGAGTACATACCATGTCTGAGAAATGTGGTGCCAGTTACTGTGCAACTCAGAAATGCCAGTCACTTTTCTTTTTTTTTTTTTTTTTTTTTTTTTTTTGGTGGTACTAGGGCTAGAACTCAGGACCTTGTGCTTATTGCCAGGCAAGCACTTCACCGAGCTATCTCCGTGGCCTCCCTAAGTTTTAAGTAGAATTTGGACGATAAATGAGAGACAGGGAGCTTCAATTCTTAGTTTGCTCTTGAGGAAATCAAGTCATATTTTTTAAAGTGTAGACAATCAAGCTGAATCACTACATTTCTTTTGGTTTCAGAGCTAATATTAAACTGAAAAGTCAGTCTTAGAACTCACTGGCATGAAGTCCCCAAGGTGTGATCACAGAGGGAACGCAAAGTCATCACGCAGGACAGCAGGGTCTGTGTGAGCATACGAGACCGCACTCTGTGCTCCCTGCATTATCTCCCGGACAGCGGATCTGCAAATTCCCACTCTGCACTTCCTCTATTGTCCCCAGAAGGCAGTGTCTGCAAGGGCACCACGAGAACCACACGCCTGTGGCAGGTGGACTGACCGGAGTCCCAAGACCTGAGCACCAGGATGATAGCCAGGCTGCAGAGGCATGGGCACACACATGCCTTCAGAAGGTGGGGAAGTTAGTGAGACCAGCAACGTGGAAGTTCCTGGAGCAGCAGGGAGGAGCCAGCAGCTGGGCTCAGGTGAGCTCCACCGCCCGAAGACCGGAACTCTACACGCCAAGGGAATTTTACCACTTTCGTTCTCCTCGTTTATCAGATTGCCTATTCTTTCTTATATTTGTATTTTGTACTCTGTAGTAATTTATGTATTGTTTTTTTTTCTTTTTATCTCTGCTTTCTTTTTTTATTTCTGTTTTTGTCCACCATTTCTTTCTTTTTTCTTTTCTTCATTCTTTCTAATTTTTTCTTCTTTTCTCTTGAAGACAGGTGTTAGTTTTTAACGTGATGCTGCTTTGTGAGGACAAAGTTATAGCTCAGGGAACTATCAGGTGCCTGAAACACTACTCACCAGCTTTGATATTGGGGTGGGGAGGCAGCTCATTGGTTTGTAAAACACAGGCTATCTAGGGAAGCTGTGGCTAGGAATGGACAGCACCCTTCCCCCATGCACTACCTCCCTAGGACCCCCGAGGTACTATCCCCAGGGGTCTGTAAGCCTCAGACCAAGAGGGTTCTAGGAAGGGAGGTAGCTGCCAGCATCTTGTCATCCCTGAGAGGCTAGAGAGAAAAGTTGGGACTAGGAGTCAGTGCTGGTATGGATGTAGCCCGGATAGCGCAGGCCACAACAGACACAGAAGCTTACAGGGGGAATACTAGCTTCCTGGTTGTGGCCTATGAAAGGTGGACAACCTTAGAAGTCCCAGAGAAGCTGAGGAACCACCTTCCCCAGCTGGCCTACACCCATCAGGTCCAGGTCCTCTGCTTGGGCCAGCTACACTCCACAGACAGCTGCTTCCACAATGAAGATTCTCAGCAGCTCTGCCATAAGGCTCAGGGTGTCCCCTCTGACTTTGGTCTTGTCATCCCTGCAGTGCAGGTGTAGCAGTCTGCTCTCCAGGTCCTTCCAGAAGCCAATGCTGGCTCTCTTCCTCTTTTTTTTTTTTTTTTAAGGTTTAAGTTTCTTACCTTTTCTTCTGTGGATCCTTGTTATCTTCAATTACTTCTTGAATTTGGACTTTCAAGTGAGTAGACACCATCTCTGCCCTTTCTGACTGTTCCATCATACCCTATTTCATTCTTTCCTTGTTGTGCTCCCTAGTTTCCCTGAAATTGGGTTATCATCCTTTAATCTACAGCATTCACTCTACTGTGTCAGGTCTCTCTCATCATTTTAGCCTGTCCCCTACTCATCATAAGCCTTACCCTTCCACCCACTACACAGGGGTAAAATCACCCTGCTAAAGAGAAAATCTCCACATAAATGTGTATAGTGTAGGTTTGATTTTGCTGCATATCTTTAGAGCTTGCTCTCATGATTGGAGGTAACAGGTTTGGGTTTACCATACTTTATCAGTAGTTAAGCTTTACTTGAAGTCATTGTTATTACTAACAATAATGGATGTCACACATGTTATAAATATTTTTCTCCCCTGTGTGAATACACTGTGATTATACATGGACATAATCATCACCACAGCCCAGTTCCAAAGGATTAGAGGCTGAAATAAGTAGTAATTTTGCATGCTTTACAAATTGAGAAGGTAGGGTCTTGGGATAGTGATGAGCAAGCACCTATATCTAGAAGACATCCCTGAAGATATTCTCTATGGAAACCTCATTACTAGTGATAAAGCTATATATCATGAGAAATTGGCAAGTATCAACAAAAAAAATAAAAATGAAAAGATACATAAGCAGAATGTAACTCCCAACTCACCCAAGATAAACCTAGAAATCAAGGAAATAAAAGAAACTGGAAGCAAACACTCAAAGTTTCTGAAATTAACCATCCAGAAGAAAAGCTGATTAGTATCCTGCAGCTTATCTGACTCAATTGATTTTACTTGTTATACATTTCCTTTTGTATTTCTGCTTTTCGCTTGTTATACTAGGGAGACTATACGATATTTACACATGTGTGTCTGGTTTATTTCACTTATGAGTATATGTTCAAGTGGCATCCACTTCAGTATAAATGCTTCAAACTTATCATTCTTAATAGCTGAGTAATACTCCATCATATAGAAATACCACATCTTTTTCAACCATTCTTCATGTGATGGACATCTTGGTTGTTTCCAAGATTTTGCTATCACATATTGTGCTGCTATAAACATAGGTATACATATATCTCTATGATACAGTGTATCCAAATCCTTTGGGAAAATTCCCAGTAGGGGGATAGCTGGCTTGAATGGGATTTCTAGTCCTATTCTTT
>PVKA01046637.1:0-14811 GCA_004027165.1 Ctenomys sociabilis
AGAGATACGACAAAGAGCACAGATCCCAACACCAGCATCCAGGACAGTGGGTCTTGCCTGTAAACCAGGCTATCGCCGGAGCTCTCAGGTTCAGGTGTTGGGAGACACAAGCCCTGCTGGTTACTTAGAGTGTGTGTCTCACCAGTTTGGCTGAGTCTCACTGAAGATGTACTGTGTAAGAAGGTAACAATGTTATAGCACATGTAACACTGTTGACAAGGATATAAATTCAAGTTTTCAGCACCTATTATTTCCCAGTGTACAGATGCAACTCTTCCAAAACTTTCACCTACTGAAATTTGAAGAATGGTCCATCCCATTGCAGTTATATTGCGGCACATTCTCTGCATCAAAAGAAAAGAATCTTTTATTGGGGCTGAAGCCATAGCACAGCTGTCTAAGCACCTGCCTGGAAAGCACAAGGTCCTGGGTTCGAACCAGTACTGCATGCTGTGCTTGCCATGTGCCATGCCAACCCTGAAACCGGAGGTGGTAGCATGTGACTATAGTCCCAGTGCTGGGGAAGCTGAGACAGGAGGATCACTACAAGTCTGGGCTACGTAGTGAGTCCCTGTACCAAATAAATAAATAAATAAAAGGTATTTTTTAAAAAGGCTTTAAATAATCTTTTATTGAACACATTGTTCTGAGGCCCTTATTCAAAATACAAGAAAACATCTTGCCATAGTTGACACTATAAGCCAAATATTATTTCTATATGTAGGAACAGATTCAAAGTTCAAATCCTGCAGCTAATTATCTGACACCCTTGTTCTCACCTGACTCACACATGGTAGAAGAAGTTTTCTAGTAACTTGTGTGTCATCTTTCACTGCAGTTTGAGAGCATTCGTTATAAATGCCAGATGTAAGTGCTGTTCACATTTTGATATAGATTTTAGAAAATTAACTTATAGGGTTACTTCTAACACTTTTCCTACAAAGAAAAAAATTAAGGTTTGTATGCTTTGATGCTTTACTGTGGGATATAAAACCAACCTCTTAAAGGCCAGCCAAATAGCTCAGTGGATTAAAATGCCTGCAAGCAGGTGCAGGGCCCCGAGTTCAATCCCCAGGCCTGCCATGCCTGCCCCACCCCTGCCCTTCCAGCCCCACCCCTGGGACGCAGTGAGAGGACAGTGGAGACTCCCAGTACTTGGGAGGCTGTAAACAAGAGAATCACGAAGAGTCCAATCTAGTAGTAAGATCCTAAATACCCTGTAGACCCTTCCCTAAAATACGGAAAAAATAAATAAATAAATAAAACCTCTTTTTCAGCACATTTTCTTAGTTACGCAAAGCCTCTCAGTAAAGCAGTCATGAAAGGCTTTTGAAGTATGGATGCCGATGTCCCTGGCAATTTGCATCCAGCAATATTCAACGATTGCCGCATATCTAACAAACAACATAATGCCACAATGGTGGAAATGGCTCTATTTTTAAGCATTTATTATAATTAGGCTTGGGGCATAACAATTATCCTCTGATCTAAGTTTCAATCAGATGATAAATATCGCCTTGGACTTTTAGCAGACATTCCCCTAGTGAAGGGTCAGTTTAGATGTCCGAACTCTCTTAGACCTGGACTTGTGACACTTAGAAAACAGCTTTGTAAAGATAAAAGAAGAAAAACCTCAGGAATTAAGAGCTGCGAGGAAAAAAGAAATCACAGTGAAACTGGAGAAACTGAAGACAAGACAGAACAGAATCTGCAGGCCCAACAGGAAGCTCAGCACCCAGGGCAGCCACCTGTCTCAAAATAACAATGGAGCCCAGTGGGTGGGCAGCCCGGGTGGGTGGGCGGGCAGCCCCTGGGGAGGATCAACTGCTCTACTGGGAGCCCTGACCCCAAGAAAAGCCTATGATTATGACAAAGAAAAATGCAGTGCGGAAATTTTACTCCCTCCATATGGCAGGCTAGGTTGTGAAAAGAAAAATCCAGTGTGCAGCAGGCTAGACTTGGAGAAGAAAAAGTCCAGCGTAACACCCATTGTGTTTGAGAAGGGTTAACCAGGAGCCATTGCGGAAGGGGCTCGTTGTTCAGGATTGAACTACTTCAGGAATCAGAGGCCGCAGAACCACAGCACAAGTGACTTCAGGGTTTCGGGAGTCACCCTCCCACCATGACCACGTGGGAGATGGCCACCAGAGGCAGTCACAGGGAGGTCATGAGTTCTGCACAGACTCCTTGAGAGGATAGGAGCAAGAGTCCCACTCTATGTGGCAATAAACCAGGCTAGTCACGTGGGTCTCCAAGGAGACCAGGTCTGAAGGGGCTCAGCTCAAGTCCGTCACTCCACAGCCTCTATCCAGCCCAGGGCTCCGAGGTGTGCTTGCTGCCTGTCTCCAGCGGGATTGCAGTTCTGCCTGGGCTCTCACAGCTGCCACACCCTTGGTGCATGGGTTCTGTGGCATCTGAGCAGACGTGCAAGCAGTGACTCTTCAAGGCCAAGGGTTCTCACGCTACTGTGACCTCCACATTGGCAAATCTGATCATTTTCGAGCTGGCTAACCCTACAGGAGAGGAAGCGGGGCTGGGCCGGTGAAGAGAATCACCAGTAGCCACTCTATACAGATCCCCATGTGGGCTGAACGCTTGCAGGAGAGGCTGTGCTTGCAGGGCATGGGTAGACCAGAGGTGCCTAGTTCCTTTGGGGACCAGAAGTAGATAGACCTCCTGGCAGGGGAAGATTCTGGATCTTCTTTGGAGGGAGCTCTCCCAGGCCAACCTCGTGAACAGGTGAGATGATCTCAGCACGGAACCAACCAGAAAACAGCAGGAGCTGCTGGGGGCCTCTGCGAGCAAACACCCAGGCCAGGCCTGGGCCTCAGGACAGCCTAGAGGACTGAACTCAAGAGGTAAATCCCAGAAAGGGCAGGGCTTCTGGCCCTGAGGGATCTACTACAGCATCCTCCAAGAGCCGAGAATCGTGCACTTCCTTTTAAAATTTGCTGACACCAGCTTCTTACTCTTCCATGCCATGCCTTCTGCCCTCTACCCTCTGCCCTTTGCCCTCTGCCCTCTTACCTCTCTCCTTTACATCATGGTATTTGATGTGTCAGAGTGAGAAACAAAAATATAGCTGAGGCAGCCTTTTTTACCCTCTATGCTGCTGAATTGGCATTGCTGTGAATTTGACTATCTTTTGACTTAAAAATAGAAAATCATTTCTTGCTTCAACAAAGATATGCGTGTGGCAGGGGTGTTAGAGAGGATACAGAATTTTGAAAAAGCCATGCTGCAAATAATTGTCTTCGCTGACTTCTAGTCGGAACACTTCAGTTCCCTCAGGAAACCATAAATCCCTAATAGGCTAGGCGATGTCGTCCCAAGGCTTTTCTGGGTGGAATTAAAAGAAAGCACAGGGCTGGGAATGGGGTTTGGTGGAAGGAGCTTGTGCAGCACTCAAGACCCTGGGTTCAAGCCAGGTGTGGTGGCTCGCTCCTGAAATCCCAGTGCCTGGGAGGCTGAGGCAGGAAGATTGCCATGTGTTCAGTGCCAGCCTGAGTAGCACGCAGAATTGAAGCTGAGCCTGTCTGCAAAGCAAATGCCAGGCCCTGGCTCTGAAAAAAAAAAAAAAAAAAATTAAATTCATAATACTTAAGTAGTAGATCTAGTTCTATAAATTTAAGGCTAAATATAAAAATAAGAATACAAAAACAAATAGCTGCCAAACAATACAATCCATGAAAAATATTAAAAACTGAAAGCAGTAACAAAATCAGCACCAATTTTCACGCACTTTTATGTATTTTGAAAGTAGCCAAGGACAGACTGCGAAACGCACTTGGACCCAGTGGAACGCGGCCCTCCTGTGCATCGCTGCGTCGGGGATGAAGGGGACGTTGGAAGTCGCACAACTGTGAGAAATGGGGTTCTAAATAGTGTCCCAGCAAAGTCATTTCCGCTTTGCAATTTCTCTTTTCATAATACAAAAGGCACAAATGTTAAAGTAGATGCGTGTTTGAGCATTTTTATGCGGACTAAATGCCCAGTGGAAAAATAACACAAACTGTGCGTACAATTTACAGTAGAAGAAACTTATTCTTAGATTTACAAAGCTTTTTCCATGCATTCATCTTTAAGCAGGCTTATATTACCAAAGAAACCATCGCGCAATTTCATTGCATTTGTTAGTCTCATACTGCCATCTAGTGGTCATGTTTAACAACATCTAAAGAAGACAAAGTGATTCACCTTCCAAGTTTGTAAACATGGGGATGACAGCACCCCTCCTAAATGCCATAAAAAATGAGCACAAACACACTGCTACAGCCGTATTTAAGTATCTTCTCTCTACACCTTAGTTTCTCCCTTTCCCCACTCTTCCCTCTCTCCCTGTCTCCCCCTCTCCCTCTGTTCTCTTTCCTCCCTCTCCCTTCCCTCCTTCTCACATGCATATTCACCATACCAGACTATGAAAGTACCAAAAATGAACGGTCAGGCAGACCCCGGGGCAGCTCTGGCTCCAAGGCCCTGAGCCTCCGAACCCGCAGACAGCAACCTCGATGCCTGAGCGGAATCAGCCTGGGCCACCTAGAACCTTTTCCTCTTTAAGGTGTGAATTCATAGCCCGGAGACCGAGGACAGCGTTCTCCTGACCGAGTCCTCTGCCTTGAATCCTCTTCCAGGGGGCTGGCGCTTGCCCACTGCCCCAGACTGGATGAGTTTGCGCACGTATGATAGAAAATCTAAAATAACAAAGACTTTGAAGATTTTTTTACTCTACTAAAACAAGCCTAGGATGAGCCTATCTCGGCTGAAACGCCGAACTGCTCTGTGAGCGGCCTCAGGGTGCCAGATAGCAGCTCCAAGTCCTCCAAGAAGTCCACAAACAGCAGAAAAACTCATAACCTGAAAATCTGAGGAGACTTTCCAGAGGAGACTCAGAAATTCTCCACTTAAATATCACTCATTGGTCAGCACTAGAGAAAGTCATTGAGCCACTTAGAAAGGAATTCGGAAGAGGCAGCCCCCTCTGCGGGCTGCAGTGTACTAGGCTGCACCTACCCATGGCAGCAGGAATAAAAGACTGGATTAACCACTGCGAAGACAACAATATGCAATGTATTAATTATTGAAACTGTCCTACTAATCGGTTTGAAACTGTCCCATTGCTATTTGTTTCTCAATGAAATTAAAAATAAATAACAAAAAATAAAAAGCTGGATTGCTCTATTCAGGGTCGTCTTTTTCTCTCCCCAGCCATTCTTTCCCCTGGGTGGTCTGGCTACCACGGTGGTATCCGAGTGAGAGCTAAAAGCCCAAATCCTGGTGCCAGGGACCTGAGTCAGCAGCCGAGCCTCACCATGCCCCGCCAACCCTGGACTCATCCCCCCGCCCCCAGGATTGCCCCTGAGCTTGCGGGGTCCCAGTCCCTGGATTCCATTCACTTGCACCCTCTGCCTCCCAGAGGACCTGAGCACATGGGGGGCCAAGATGCCGGCCAGCACTAGAAAACAGCTGCACGCAAGCCCTCGCCATGGAGGAGATTTTCAATGCAATCATCATTTTATCCATTAAAATTCCCATTCACTGGGCCCAGGGAAATAGCTCCACAGAGTAAGCACTTCCCTGCCAAGCGGAAAGGTTGGAGTTCAATCCCCCATTCTGGAAAAAAAAAAAAATTCAGAGAAATATTAACTGGAATATAACTTAACTTAAAATCTCCAAAGTCCAACTTATTTTAAATCAGCGCGATCTATGACATGAAGCCTTGCTGTCACATATTACATATGCGCACCTGCCCAGAGAAAATGCTACAGGGCCATCAGCAGCAGCTCTGGCCTACACACAATATAATCACACTTCAAGTGAAGCAAGAACCCCGGCCAAGCCGCAGCAGTTTGCTCAGTACAGCTGCAGTCGCTCTGTTCTCTGCCACTGAGCGCAGCTCAATCCCTGGGTTTGTCATCCAGCTCACACTTCCGTGAGTGCACCCGAGCCACCTGGCACCTACAGCTGCGCTCCCCACGGTGCACATCACAGACACCCGCTGGACCTTGGGCTGCAGCAAAGCTCACCTTGTTCTGGTGGCTTCTGTTTACCGACTTCTAAGAACACAAACTGCAAACCTGGCCTTAGACTTCGAAGATTGCTCTGCTGGGGTCCTCACGTGAGCTTCACCAAAGTGTCCTCTCTCCCCCTGAGCTCCTGGCTACTGTGGAGTCAGTTCTTCCCACGACATAAGAACACATTTTGTCTTCAAAATCCCTCTCTTATAAAATAAACTACTAAAATAATATTTCTGGATTTCACATGTGCTATGCAAGTAGACATATTTAGAAAAAAATGTTTAAAATAAATACTTTACATTAGGCAAGATTATTGCATGTGAACGGTGGACTTGCACAGAATTTTAGCTTCTTTGTGTTCTGTTTTCCAAAAGCCCTACAAGAACTTGAGCTCTCCCTCCCAAAAATGAGTTTTCATTGCTTTTGCTATGCATCACTGACAAATTTAAACAGATAAATTATGTATTCTCGCTTGGCGAAGTCCTTTTTAAGTTTTAACTTGTGCATTAAATTATATAACAACCTACATACATTTAAAGATTTTCTCAAACCAAAAAAAAAGACCTGATTTTTCAATCTTAATTTAATTAATTAAACATAATTAATTAAATGCATTTAAAATGCCTAATTATCACTTCTACCACAGAGACTTTGTGCTGCTACATGACTTACCTCCACTTTTTATCCCCATTTCCTCATCTTCCCTCTAACCTCTTTCCCCTCTTTATTTACAAATGCTGTTTCCTTTTCCCTTTCTTTTCTCATTTTTTCTCTTTCATTTCCTGTTCCACATTCCCTATTTCCTCTTCTCAACTGAGTATTTCCTTCTATGTCATAATATCTAGTGTTGATTTTAATCCTAACTTACAATCTCAGGTTCTCACACCAGAAAAACTGTAATATGTGCATCTGTTTAACTTACTTCTTAAAATGAACGGTCCCAAGGTGCATCCGCTTAGCTAGCAAAGTATCGAGTTTATCCTTCCTTGTGGCTGAGTAATACTCATCATATAAAAAAAAAAAATTCTTCACTAGTTTTTAGAAAGATATTAAAATACATGTCCTGGGGCCAGCGAGATAGCTTAGCAGACTAAAGTGCCTGCTTAGGCAAACTTAGGCAACTATTCAGAATCTGGGGTCCAATGCCTGACACCACAGGCTGCACAGGGCGGGCTGAGCTGGCTCCAGAAAAAAAAAAAAAAATATCATGAGGGAATGACTCCTGAGGTCTCTGAGAGAGGGTCAAATCTCTGCTCACCATGCCTGGAGGCTCCAGCCAGCAACAGAGAAGTTGGCTGTCTTTCAGAATCATGAATTTTGCCCCAGAAACCTAAAAATATCCCTAGCTAAGGAGCTTCTCCACAGTGTTTGGAGGCAGCAGTCACAAGACCACATGCTGAACAAGGACCGCAGCCAGCTCCTTCAAAGATGCCCCGTGCTCCGCTCCATGATGGGCACCCGCAAAACCCCCAGGGCTTGGAGGAGATACAGTCTGCATATACCATGCCAGGGATTTTCTGGGTGTCTGAAGCAGCCGGAAGCCCTGCCAGGACCCACTCCATACCAGAGGCCAGGTTGCACCGCAAGAGCTGTCTCAGCTGCACAGGTCTCACAGCCGTCTCAGTGTTGTAGGCAGCTGAGTTAGTGAGAAATATTATAGGCAATCAGACAGGGCCAGGCTGTCCAAGGAGATAATACAGGAGACAGGATGTCTTGCAAGTCTGGGGGGGGGGGGGATACTCCTGCTGTGAACCAGACCTAAAGGCCAAACAAATGCTAGAAGAGTAGCACCTGGGATTGACATTCTAAATAGGTAGCCATCACCTGAAAAGACCCAAGTGAGTCACTAGCCCAACCCCAATGGGAAAAGACCCTTTCCCATATTCATGCCCACTCACTACTATGTTACTTGCTTCCTCATTTGGTCCTGGGCCTAATCAACTTTACTTGAGCAATGGTGCTTGCCATCCCATTGGTTGACCATAGTTTTGTCCCACCCCACATCCACCTACGCGAGATTTCTTCTTCTCTACCTTAGTCCCACATGGTTTTGCCCTATAAAAATAACTAGAAAGAGACAGCTTCCTGGGCAACCCGCTTGGGGACCCCTTCTATCCCTCTCCAACAGAAGCTTTTCTTTCCAATGAAGTTTTACCCTCAACCTCCACTTGTTCTTAAAATTCATTCTTCGGTTTTAGAAAACACAAACTCATCCGGGTCAGGTCAGGAGTTTTACTTGCCTGTATCATCAGCATTGCCTTTTCTGGCTGGAAATGCTTCCTGAAATTGTAAAAGAAGCTCTCCTTGCTTGCTAGGGCCTGAAGTGTGATCGAGCCTTCCTGGTAATGGCCTCAAACACATGAGGTAATGTTAGTGAATGAAGAGTCTGTGGCCAACTCCTGTCCTGACTCACTCGAGCTCCACAGAGGTGCCCAGGTCAAGGATTCTTGGAGGAGCACCTTGTGTCCTGATAGGGAAGCAACCTCCAGCTGGCCAAGATGGTGAAGCTTATTCTGCAGTCCCAGCCACCTCCATCATAGGCATCACCCCTCAGGTCTACCTGTTGTCCACCCGGCAGGCTCTGGGTGCTCAAAGGACCCTGAGCCTTACAACAAACTAAGTGAACAAGGGATCTCACCTGTGCACTCATCAGTAACCAAGGCTGGCGAGGGTGGAGGAAAACTCTGCTATTTGGAGGGAATGAAAACTGGTACAAGCACTTTGAAAACCATAATGGAGATGCCTCAAGAAATGGAAAGGACAAATTCCATTGGATCAAGCTCCTCTTCCTCCAGGGATCTCCTCAAAAGAATTAAAGATGTCATATCACAGTGACAGATGTACACCTATGTGCTTGGGTACTTTCTGTCATTGCTGAGACAAAAGTACACAATGAACAAGATTAAGGAAGGAAAGATTTATCAATCTCACAGCTAGTAGAGATTTCAGTCCATACTCAGCTGGCCCCAAGTCAGAGTGGCCTGGCAGAAAGGCAGTGGTTCTTGGTGGTATGAGACAGCAAAAGCTCAAAGAGCAAACAGGAGCAGCAAGGCTCTTTTCCTTCCTCTTATGATAACCAGGTTACCACCCCCAGGGCAGGCACATCCTTCACATCATCTCCCACCACCACCCTCAGGGCATCTCCCTGCCATTCTCTTGCACAGGATGAGGATGTTTACAGAGTGAGGACCTTGGCCACCTGCTGAGTTGCTCAGTTGAACTTCTAAACTTCTCAAGCTGACAGTGTGTCAACCATGACACCTTGTTTATTGCATAACAATCCTCAATAGCTAAGCCCTAGAAGCAGCCTATATATGATCAGTAAGTGAACTGGTACAGAAGGCATGGTATTTATACACCACAGAACACTACAGTGTCATAAAGAAGGATATATTTGAATCATCTTTAAGAAGAGATGCACTTTGAGACCATAAAGTTAACTTAAATAAACAAAATATGCAGCTTAAATATCTCATGGTCTCTCTTATATGAGAAAACAAAAGTGTGAGGAGCAAAACAAAAGTTAGATAATAGGAAGGAGTTTTTTTTGAAAAATGAAAAGGATCAAGAAATGGATGTGAAGGGAAAGGGAGGACAGAGGGTGAAAATGCATTAAGATGAGTCTCCTGCAAGCACCACCTCCTCACAAGCAGTGTAAGAATTATGTACTGCAAACTCGTGCAAACTCAAGAGGTGGAGGTAAAAAGAGGGAGGGTTACAGTAGAGAAATGAAGGAGCTGAGGTGCAGCCCTGCTCCAGCAGCGCTGGAGGGGACAGGGAAGGCAGACCCAAGCAGTTTTTGTCTACAGCTGTGGCACAGCACAGTTGGTGGACAGCACACCCCAGCCCTGCCTCAGTAGCATGAGAAAAGGTTCAGACGTGCCATCTAGAGCAAGACTTATATACCAACACACATACTTTATGTTTCTTATGAGGTCAGTGAAGTCCCCTCAGGGTTTATCTTGTAGTCCTGTACCTTATTCTGTAGATCCTTTGTCTGTGTCATCCATATGGATGAGTCACAGCCAATGCTTGACCAGTTTGCTCTCTGTGAGAGCCTGAGAGAAAGTTTTCTCTTCATGTGACTCTCCCCAGGCAAACTATAGAACTTCAGTCCCTTTCCTCTGTGGCTCTATAATCTCCTTGTTCAGAAAATTTGGAGCTCACCTGAGTTTCATGATGTTGCAGTACAGGTTCTCCTATGTCCTGAGCCTTCACTGACCTTGAAAGGCTAGGGCCAAAATGTTGGCTGGCCTTGTGGCTCTTCTATTTCTCCAACTCTGACTTGGGATCTTAGGTTGTTAACCATCCAGAAGAAAAGCTGATTAGTATCCTGCAGCATATGCCATTCACTTTGCGTTATCTGACTCAATTGATTTTACTTGTTGTACATTTCCTTTTGTATTTGTGCTTTTTGCTTCTTATACTAGGGAGACTATACAATATTTACACATGTGTGTCTGGTTCATTTCACTTATGAGTATATGTTCAAGTGGCATCCACTTCAGTATAAATGGTTCAAATTTATCGTTCTTAATGGCTGAGTAATACTCCATTATATAGAAATACCACATCTTTTTCAACTATTCCTCATGTGATAGACATCTTAGTTGTTTCCAAGATTTTGCTATCACACATTGCGCTGCTATAAACATAGGTACACATATATCACTAGGATACAATGTTTTCAGTTCCTTTGGGAAAATTCCCAATAGGGGGATAGCCGGCTTGAATGGGATTTCTAGTCCTCCTCTTTTGAAGAGTCTCCACACTGACCTCCATAATGGTTGTACCAGTCTACATTCCCACCAGCAGTGGAGAAGTGTTCCCTTTTCCCCACAACCTCTCCAACATTTGTTGTTGGTTGATTTCCTTATGGTAGCCATTCTTTCTGGAGTGAGATGGTATCTCAGTGTTGTTTTTATTTGCATTTCATGGATGACTAGCAATGTGGAGCATTTTTTTATATATTTATTCACTTCTTTAATTTCGTCCTCTGAGAACTGTGTATTCATCTCAGATGCCCATTTCTGAATTGGGTCTTGAATCATGATGTGTGTTTATAGACAGTACAGTTGGGATAGATAACGCTGTGCTTCTACATAATCCTATGAGAGGCAAGATTTGCACTAATGGTGGCTGGACAGGATATTATGTCAGCTTCTAGTACTATGGACAACCACTAGGAAAATAACAAGGTAGAAAGTATTAATTATTGAATCTTTTATGTAATTCAGGTATACAAAATAAGATATGCAAACAGCTACAGTCTCTTAATTTACTGATAAGAGGCATATGGTATAATAATGTCTGTAAGTATAATATCATGTATGCACCTTCTATGATACCAAAGCATTATGAAAACAGTTTGCAATGTATTAATTTATCAAATCCATCTTGTCAAGGTATCTTAAAACTGTCTCATTGATATTTGTACTTCAATAAAACAAAAATTAAAAAAATAAAATAAAATAAAAAATCATTTGTAAGTCCAAAATAATAAAATAAAAATATCATTTTGCCTTTTAAAAAAAAGAAAGAAAGAAAAGAAAAGAAGGAGACTGGGGCAGGCTGCTGAGGGACTCACAGAAAGCTGCTGCTGGCTGGAGGCTGACCTCGGCCCCACACTCAGGAGCGAAGATCATCCCCATCAGCACCAATTCCGCTGTAGGCTTGGCAGCACTACCCAGCCTAGACGTGAACTCTCACGTGGATGTTCCCACAGAACTGTGGGCACCAGAAGAATTTTATTGGATTTTTTTGTTTTCTTTTGTTTCCCTTTCACTGTTTTTTTTTTTGTTGTTGTTTTTGTTTTTGTTTGTTTTTTGTTTTTGTACTTAGGACAAGGTCTACAGGACATCACTACATAAATCGGACTCATAGTGATTCTCCTGTTTTCAGCCTCCTAGGAGGTAGGATTATAGGCACATTCCACCATGCCAAGTCACCGGCTCAGAGCTCCCCAGGGATTGAACCCCAGCAGCTGGGCTTTGCCTGAGCAGGTGCTTTAGTCCTCTGAATTATCTGGCTGGCCCTTGCTGTCTTTCTTTTTGTATCTTATATTTTTTATTTTTATTGTTTGTTTTGTTTTTCTAAGTTTTTCTCTCTTCCTTTCAATGTCTTTCTTCTTTGTTTGTTTGTTTGTGGGGTGAGGTAGAGGGATTCTTCTGTTCTGTTCTGTTTTGTACTAGTTTCGCATGAGTGGACACGTCTCTAGTCTTTTGGCTCACTTTAGTTCTCTTCTGCTTTCTCCGTCATTCTCTCTCTCCTGTCCTCTTCTCCAGAACCCAGAGCTTGGGCTATCGTCCATTCTCCTTTAGCCTTGCTTTTACTGTATGTCTCTTCACATCTCTCCATTTTCTCCAGTGAGACAGAGAAAATCAAAAAATACCCACCTGAATTTTCTGAACTTAAAAAATAAAGATGAATGAGGCTATCGAGAAAATCTGAGCAGAAATAATCTGTTAAATAAGAAAGTGTTGCGGATCATAATCCTCTTCGTGAATCTAGAGCAGATACAGATTTTTGAAAAAGGATGAGCTAAGGAAGATGATGGGGACCATGAATGCTTAACAGAGAAAAGGAGCGCAACACATGAAACCGTTACAAACAGCTCTCCAGATCAGAAATCTCAGCGAAAGCATACACACTCACACTTCAAGAACACCAACCTGGATGACGCGGACAGCAAATTCATTATGTTCCTTTGTGACTTTATCTACTTAGTGGAGTAAGTTAATACTTGTAAGTATATCTTATAATACTTCTCAGAAATGACGATGGAGAAGAGTTGGAAGTCTGCAGGTGTCATAAATTCTGATAGGACTGATGAACCCAAAGCGCAGCCATGACCCACACAAGTGACACAGCCTCTGTGTAGCATGGCAGGGACACAGAGCTCTGGATTCTAGCAGAAGTGTGTATTCCGTGTATGACAAGGGGATCCTTCTTAAGCCACCCTGCATCATCTTCCTCATAAGAGAAAAATTAACAAAGTTTTTAAAGTCTCCTTCTTTTACTATGAGCAACACACACAGCAGCCATGTGTTCATATCTGCGATTTCACCTCCCAAAATCACATCATTTGACAGAAAATAGATGAAAGTGCAGATCGCCATCCAGCCAGAAGCAAGACAGATGTACATTTACTGTCATCTTTAGAATTTGGGGGATGCAGAGAGAATGTGAAAGTAGGAGAGAGATTGCTGTAGGATAGGTGGGAGGTTCTGGGAAAGCTAGAGTGGGACCGGATCAGATAAAAGAATCTTATGTACATGCATGCAAATGCTGTAATGAAACTCATTGTTCTTTATAAATCATATTCATTAATAAATTTTAAAGCTCTAAGAGACAGATAGCAAAATAAAAGTTAGCAAGGAAATACAGCATCAACCAAGTTCTGTAAGAGTGCCCACAATTTCAGTACAGACCTGGTAGTCTAACTGTGCCTGAGTGCTTTTTCTTTGATCTAGACTCTGCTCTGGATGAACAACTTGCTCTTGCTGATGGTTCTGACCAGGCAGCTTTCACCTCCTTGTTCCTTAGGCTGTAGATGAGTGAGTTCAGCATGGGGATCACTAAGGTGTAGAACACAGACACCACCTTAGTGAGGTCCAGGGAAGAGATGGCACTGGGCAGCATGTAGATGAAGAAGAGAGTCCCATAAAAGACTGAGATGTCAGTGAGGTGGGAAGAGCAGGTGGGGAAGGCCTTGCACCTCCCATCAGCAGAGCGTATCCTCAGGATGGCAGTAAGGAAGAAAGAGTAGGAGATGACAATGGTCAGGCTACTCGTGGCCAGTATAGCCCCAGCCACAATGAAAATCAGCAATGCATTCATCCGAGTGTCAGCACACAGAAGAGAGAGAAAAGGAGACATGTCACAGTAGAAATGGCTGATCATGTTGGAGCCACAAAAGGAAAGCCAAAAAGCAGCTACTGTGGGAGTCATGGTGTTCAGGAAATCAGCTGTGTAGGGCCCAAGTACCAGCTGAGCACAGAGTCTCTGGGACATGGTGCCCAAGTACAGCAGTGGGTGATAGATGGTCATGTAGTGGTCATAAGCCGTCGACACCAGCAGAAGGCACTCAGTGGCCACACGGAACCCACAGAACCACTGCTGCAAGGCACAGCCCAGGAAAGAGATGGCTTTGTTTTCTGAAAAGAAGTCAGTGAGCATCTTGGGACTTACAACAGATGAAAAGCAGATGTCCACAAGAGACCAGTGGCTGGGAAAGTAGTACATGGGCGTGTGCAGGTGGGAATCAATGTGGATGAGAACTATCATTTCCTGTCATGGTAACAGAGCCCCTGAGACCGGCCAGAGACAGCGTGGCCGACTCCGCCATCCTGCTCCATCCCGCCCGCACCCACCCAGCCCCTGAGACCGGCCAGAGACAGCGCGGCCGACTTCGCCATCTTCCTCCATCCCGCCCACGCCCGCCCAGCTAGACTGGCCTGAGACAGTGGCTGACTCCAGTGGCCTCCTGGTTCCTGTGCCAAGCTCGCCCAGCGAGAGCGAATTTACGGGACTCACCAGGCTTCCCAGATCAGTGAGAGTGTGGTGAGTCTGAGGGAGAGCCTTTGGCTTCTTCCCACACGCGCTACGCGGATCCCTGTCCCCAACCCCTCCAAGCCAGTGACTGGCCTGAAACCTCAGGACCCACTCACCAACACCTCCCCAGATCCCCTGACCTAAAGCCCACTGATTGAGTGGGAATTTCCCCGATTCTCTGGGCATCAAAGGTCAGTGAGTGTAGAACCTCAGGCCCGTCGTGCCTGAGATACATTTCCCAGGG
>PVKA01046638.1:0-14810 GCA_004027165.1 Ctenomys sociabilis
CCACTAGGTAAATAATTATTGAATCTTTGATATAATTCAGCTATAAAAAATCCTGTAAATATAATTTCATGTATGCACCTTGTACAATACCAAAACGTTATGAAAACAGTTTGCAATGTATTAATTCATCGACTCTGTATGGTTAAGGTGTTTTGAAACTGTCTGATTGACATTTGTATTTCAATAAAATAAAAATAAATGAAAAAAACAAAGGAAACACTAAATCTCTTAGAAGAGAAAGAACAAGGAACTCTTGCAGACATAGGGATAGGCAAAGAATTCATAAACAAAAATCTAATCGCATGGGTAATACTTGAAAGAATTAATAACTGGGACCACCTCTTACCGAGAATTTTTTGCTTGTCAAAAGAAATTACCAACTAAGTGAAAAGACAACCCTCAGATTTTAAATGAATCTTAACTGAGAAGACCTTGACAAAGGTCTGCTTTATAGACTTTGTAAAGAACTTAAAAATATTAGATCCCCTAAATTATAGACTCAATCCAGAAATGTGCATCAGAGGATGAAATTTAAGAAGCAAATAAATATACTCCACACAACTAGCCATCCATGAAATGCAAATTAAAACAACACTGAGCTACCATCTCACCCCAGAAAGAATAGCTATCATAAATAAATCAACCAACAACTAATGTTGGAGATGCTGTGGGGAAAAGGGAAACCTTCTTTAGGGCTGGTGGGAATGTAGACTGGTGCAACCATTATGGAAATCAGTGTGGAGACTCCTCAAAAGAGTAGGACTGGAAATCCCACTCATGCCAGCTATTTCCCTACTGGGAATTTTCCCAGAGGAACTGAAAAGTCATATCATAGTGATATATGTGTGACTATGTTTATACCAGCACAATTTGTGATAGCCAAATCTTGGAAAAAAACAAGATACCTATCACATGAGGAAACATTTTTTAAAATGTAGTATTCTTATACAATGCACTATTACTCAACTATAGGGAAAGAAACTCAAAGGCTTCATATTAAGTGTGTGCCACTTGAAGACATACTCATGAGTGAAATAAACCAGACCCACATGTGTTAATATCATACGGTCTCCCTAGTGTAAGAACTCAAAAAATCAAATATGAATAGAAAGATATAATGCAATTAAAAGGAAAGTGAGAACTTGAGGACAAGGAAAAGATTGCAAGAAGAAATGCTGGGAAACATGACAGTGGCAAAACCATACATTTATATGCACAAGATGGGTAAGGCAATGATCCCAAGAAACAGCAGGTTTTTGAAATTAGCAGTTAATTGATAGGATTCTCACCCACACTAATCTGTGTGGTGATACCTGTGAACCAAGCAAGTGAAGATATAAATGTGCAATAGAAAGGTCACGCTTGGAATGCCTGTCATTCTGGTCTTATTAATACGTACTGTTTGTGATGCTATACCAATTATTACCACACTCTCACAAGTAATTTTTTTTTAAAAAAATGTAATAAAGGAGAAAAAAAGACAATAAAAAAAGTCACAAAAGTGTCCTGCTACAATGTTGTACATGGTTAGATTTCTTTTTTTTTTTTGTCTTTTTGAGACAGGGTCTCACTATGCAGTTCAGGCTGGCCTTAAGCTCACTTTGTAGCTCAGGCTGGTCTCGAACTCACAAAAATCCTCCTGCCTCAGCCTCCCGAGTGCTGGAATTACAGGCCTGCGCCACCACGCCCGGCTTATAGATTTCTAAGTTCATATGTAAAATTATGTAATTGACCTTTGTAAAATATTTTTTATTTTTTAAATTCTTTCTCCATGTTCTGTAGGGACTTAAAGTTAAACATATCATTACTTGATGGAAGATGCATGCTCCACCTTATGCCTAAGCTGTTTATATTCAGACAGATGGTGAGGTTAAACCCAACTGCATATGTGGCAGGGTAATAATAACCTTTTCTTCTGGAGGGTTAACAATAAAAGTTTGCAGATCAAAATTAGAGAAATAGAAGGGCTGTAAATATAGCCAACATTTTGGCCCTAGCCTTTCAAGGTCAGTGAAGGCTCAGGACATAGGAGTACCTGTACTGTAACAATGTGTAACTCAGTTGTGTCACAAATTTTCTGATCAAGGAGATTATGGGGTCACAGAGCAATGATTGGTGTTGTAGTGTGTACCTATGGAGAATCACATGGGGAGAAAACATTCTCTTAGGCTTTCACAGAGAGTATATTGATCAAGCAATAGCTGTGACTCATCCACATGACTGACACTTACAAAGGATCTACAAAGTGTGGTATAAGATACAGGATAAATCCTGTGGGGAGTTGACTGACCTTATTAGATACAAAAGTTACATTTCTTGTGGTATAGGTCTTGCTTTATCTTGGTCTTAACCATACAGCAGAAAAGAATAAAAAATGAGGTATATAAAGTAAAGTCATATTAATATGCTGAGCTGTGAAAGGCTCAATTCAACAACTTCTGACAGTGCCAGTCCTGCGGATAATGCACTACTATTGTGGACTGCTGGACTATGCTGGACTGTTTTGCTGAATTCAAAGACCTATAGTATTTAGATGCCAATAGAATACCCATCTCTGATGAGACTAAAATATAGGGGGAGGCGGTAAAAGGAAACACCATTCTATGTCTGTATATACAGAATAGTTAGGATAGATACACAACTACTTTCACTTAATTCAATGACAAGAAAGATTTGTTCTAATAGTGTTTAGACAGGGTATCCTGTCTGCATCTTGTACTATGGATAATCACTAAGAAGATAACAATGTACAATGTGCTAATCATAGAAACTGTTCTAATAATCAGTTTTGAAACTGTCTCATTGCTATTTTTTTCTCAATAAGATAAAAAAAAGAATTTTAAGCTTCATACAACCCTATAAATTAGACATTGCCAATTTTCAGAAGCATAGTTTAAAACTCAATACATTTAAGAAATTCATTTGGGCTCAAAAAGCAAAACAAAAATTGGAAACTGAGTATGAATATATTCTTTGAATTGTACTGTGCTGTGGGCATGGGGGTGTTTCAGCTGTCTTCAGTTCATTTTTGTAGATTAAATGCTGTCATAGTTTGGGGTTTTACAAGAGGAAGATTACAGGACAAGACATATTTTATAGGATTATTTTATAATGAATCACCCAAAGGATTTTATATCAAGAGTGCAGGAAATCTTTTCACACACTAAAGACCATAGTATCCAGCTGAGAACCTACAAGCCACAATAGTGTCATGCATGAGTCCACCTGAAGACCTAGAGCCCATAGAAATGCCTTCTAGGAATCCAACTTGAAACCTATAACCTATGATAATGTCTTTCATGCAGGCCTATTCCAAACATCTGTGCCAGGAAAGTAGTAGAAGCTAGAAAATCTGTGCTGGAAGGATCAAAAATCTGTGCTAGCAGGATGAGAGATCTGAACTGGAGGTAAGAAACAATGCTCAAGTAAAGAACCAGAGTGCCCATGAAAAGTACCACAGTTGTCCTCAGCAATAATGAGGTTTCAAGCTTCTCCCAATGATGAGGAAAGCTGAGCTCCCATAAGAAAAGACAATGCAACCAGCTTCTCCATGAGACTAAGCAGTGCACCATATTCTGCTCCAGAGCCAGGAAGTGATGCTCAAGGTGCAGACGAGTGGTCCTCCAAAGTGAACTGTAGCCATTTTTAATGACAACAATGTCCCAATGTCTTCCGCTGATGAGAAAAAAACAAGTTCATTAGGAAAGCCAGCATGACAAGGTCCTTCAGAAGAGTACCCCAGAGAGCCAGTGGCTACCAACATCTATCAACACCTTCTTTAGTTCTGCTGGGCAGAACTCAGTTGGGCCTCCCATACCCAGCCCCATGCTAGTTCAGTTCTGCTGGGTGTAACAAGCTAAACCCCAGTTGCCAAGTCTTCTTATGATATTCCTTGAATGAGGCAGAAATCCTGAAATAATTTTTTTTCAATCCCATTACTTCACAACTGAGTAAAATAAGGTGTAGTCATGGTGTACAAGTGAAAAGATTTAATAAAGGACACATAATTTATAGAATTAATTGATAATATTCACCCTTGGAAGATATGTCCACACCATAGAGACTGAACGAATCCAGCTGAGGGTCTGGTTCCCATAGCAATGTCCTGCACAAGTCTAGCCAGAAGCCTAGAGACCATGGCAATGTCTCATTCAAGTCTGTATCAAGGATCTACCAAAGATCAATGGTGGAAGCTAGAAATTCTGTGGAGGTAAAGAATTTGTGTTAGTAGTCTTGGGGAACTGCACAGCAACCAGAAAGTGATGCTCAAAGTAAGGACCAGCGCTCCACCAAAGAAAATCACACACATCCCAGTGACAGCAAAGACCCAAGCTCCTCTAATGATGAAAACAGCTGAGTTTACATCAGAAAAATGTGTGACAAGCTTCTTCTGAAGAATTAACAGCACAGCATCTTACCACCTTACTCTTTTTCTGCTGCTAGCAGCGATCGTCAGGTAGGCCTTTCACATACAGAACCACCATGATTTAGTTCAGTTGTGGGATACAAGTTGACTCTGAGTTAATCTACTACATAAGCCTAAACAAATTTGAGAGGCCTTCTACTTATGACAGTACCAATCCCAAATCGTGTTTCCTCACTCTGATAGAAACTCTCTTGCTTCTAGTGCTGGTGAGAAGGGTAAATCCTTTGTCCTGTCTTACTTGCCTACATGATCAGAGTTGTCTGTTCAGTGACTTTTATCAGCTAACCCTGAAAACTACAGCTTGAGTTAAACTTACTGAACACAAGTAGTTGTCACACAAGAATAGAATTCTGAGGACTTAAAAAGATCAGATGTGAAAGTAACAAATACTTGCCATTTTTATTTATGCAGAGATCACAGATTACTTTGTATTGTTTATTTATTTTCCTTAGGGTAAATTCTCCAGAAGCAGATCTTGAAAATATCAAGTTTTAGTTATTTTCTGAAAGAACTGTGCCCTGGAGAAAAGTACAAGAAACAGGACAAGGAAAAGGAAATATGCAGGCCAATTTGGAATTTCTGGTGGAGGCACAACACTGGTTGGGTCTGATGGTATCCCTGGAGCAACCACTGCCTCTCAGATGTTGCTGCACTCAGATGGAATGAAATTGGGCTTGGTTTTATATCTTTGGACTACCATTGACTATGGCATAAAGTTCTATCTCTAGGACTGTGTGGTTCAAATTGCTGATATAACCTGGGAAACATCCTTAGGGAAATGTTTCCTGTGTGAGTGAGAGACACAGTGCACCAAGGTGAGGAGATAGATGCACAGACTTGGAGAAGGGACCATGCCAATGCGAGCAAATAGCTGACAATGTTCAACACCTTTATGAACATTGGTTTACAGTTTTCATATATATTACAAGTTGTTTTCTTCTAGTGCTTTTCATTTACTGTTGCTCCAGCCAAGGTAAATAACTCATTCATTCCTAGATGTGCTGGGTACTATTTGAGGTCCCAGGAGACAGCAGCTATGAGAAAAAAAAAAATGTTTCTTCCCTCATGGAGCACATATTATCTTAAAGGAGAGAATTAATATACATTAAACAAGTATATAACAACATCAAGTAGGACCACGTATAATGAACTAAACCTTGGTTTAAGAAGATAGAGGCTATATTTCTAAGGTTATCTAGAAATTATTAGATTTCTTTATAGTAATGGAGAATGACCATTGTTTCAGTTGATGACAAGTAGTTCCCCCAAAGCCAAATGCAGTCATGGGTTGGCTTCTGGAGTTTCTGATTATCGTGGGTATGGATGCTGCACCTGCCCTGGGGCAGGAATTTGCATTATAATATAAGGAGGGGAGAGAAGATTGGTCACTGCCTGAGCTGCTGCCACTTCCATTTTGGTCTTAGGTTTTTGCTTCCTCTATGAAAGGTTGCTCTCTGCCATGTGCCACTCTGCCTTGGAGCCAGCTGAGTATTGACTGAAACCTCCACTGATTGTGAGCTAAATAAACCTTTCCTTTATTCATTTTTGGTGTCAGGTATTTGTCCGAGCAATGACAGAAGAGTGATTGAGACTGCCATCAACATGCTTTAGAACCTAAGGACCCAGTAACCACTTAATTTGCTGAATTCAAGTACTTACAGTTTTTGGACTGACATCGAGTATAGAAAGGTCCTTTTAAGAGCCTACCAAATTAAAGTGCCTGCAAGCAGATTAAAGTGCCTGCAAGCAGGGGCAGGGGTCAGGGGTTCAATCCCCGGGCCTGCCCTGCTGGCCCATTCCCCCAGTGTGCACTGAGATGGTGATTGATAGTGGGTGTGGTGGTGTGTGCCTGTAATCCCAGCTCTTAGGAGGCTGTAAACAGGCATATCATTACAAAATCTTGAACATCCTGTAGACCCTTCTCTAAAAATACAAAAAAAAAAAAAAAAGGAAAGAAAAGTTCCTTTAAAGACTTCTCCAAATACAGCGTCTTTAACTGCAACAGAACAGCCATCACTGACAAAAACAAAATAAGGACGATATGTTGGGAGCCACAGAAAGCTAGGAAATTGATCAAATGTGTGTATCTGGGACTAGACCTCAGCACCTAAAGCAAACAGGCTACCTCAGTCCTTAAAGAAGCATCCTGTCTGGATAAGATCAGCTATCAGTCACTAGACAACCTTGTGTCATTTGCTACTAACTTTACAAAAGTATAAAGGATCATTTTATTGAGGAAAGAGAGAGAGAGAGAGAGAGAGAGAGAGAGAGAGAGAGAGAGAGAGAGAGAGAAAGAGAGAGAGAGAGAGAGAGAAAGAGAAAGAAAAAAGAAAGAAAAAAATACATACACACACAAAATAGAGTAGATATACAGCTACTTTCTCTTAGTTCATGAGAAGAAAGGTTTGTACTACTATTGTTCTGACAAAATATCATGTCTGCATCTTATCTTCTGAATAATTGTTATCAAGACAACAGTACGAAATGTATTAATTATTGTAACTGCCATACTGACCTGTTTTGAAACTGTTTCATTGCTACTTTACCTTTTTTACCATTAATGTGACTGAAAAAGAAAAAGAAGCTGGATACCACACAGCAGGAGGAATCAGAGATATGTTTCCAGTCTGATGCTGAAGGAGTGAGTAGAAGTTCCCTAAAAAACAGCTCATGGAATTTACATTGGAAGTCTGGTGTTTTTACATGATGCCAGGAGCTAAAGGTATACTTGCTCTAGTATTATTAAGCTTGCAAGTCTGCTAACTTTTTCTGTTCCTTTTTTCTCATTTAGATTGCAAGCATATTGAATGATACCACCCACAACCAGGCCACATCTTCCCACTGAGGTTGGCTGGCCTATTACTAGGCATCTCTGAACACCCTTCCAAGCACACACACACATAGGAATGTTTTATTAATTTCCTATTATCACTCAATCCAGGCAAGTTGACAGTAGAGATCCATTCACAGAAGGATCAAGGCTTTTTGTTATTACATTTTCTTTTGTTCTTGTTTGTTGCTGCATTTGTTTTGTACAGAGTTCTAGGAAAGGCCCTTCTGAGGAGGTGAAGTGAAGACATAAACTAAACAAAAGGACATTATACAGGAAAACAAGAGCTGTGCATAGGCACAGAGATTGTTTGACAGGTAGATATCAGTACACCTGAGATAGACAAAGGGGGAGCAGTGTTCAAAATAACACATCTTGCCAGTTAAGAAACAAAGCTATCATGTCAATATCTATCACATATGTTAGGTCACAGACCGAAAGTGATTAAACAAAATACAACGATATTTTAAGGTGGATAGACTGTATATATTCTGATTCCTGGCAGTCTAGATCCAAAACAATGCAAACAGTATTCTTGGCTGTCAGAGCTTACAGCCCAATGATATCAAGGAAGGAAATGTTTTTAAATACATCCCTGACTTAGTGGATGATCTAGTTTGAACAAAGAGACCTGGTTTAAATTAGGATTTTATCTTTCTTAAGTTTCTTCCCTAAGTTCTTTTCATGATTATAGCCCTGGTGGAAACACTAATCATCTGAAAAGGTCAAGAAAATATTTTGCAACTCCAATGTAACTTCTGAGTGATAAGTACCATAATTATCTTAGTTCCCTAATCCCCAGGAATAATTTTTGTGTACATTAAAAAGTATCCAATTTTGTACTTGGTGTGGATAACATTTCCAGCAATGTCTAGCTTCTTTGTTGAAGGTATAACTCTTTGTTTGCAGTAAAATCTACCTATAATTTAGGTATACATGATCACCTATGTAGTTTGACTGAACTCCATTATCCAGATCAGAAAGAATTGAGGAATAAGGATATGAAGAACTATTTCCTTGCTACATCAAAAACTCATATGACTGGAATTTGGTGGATGAAAGCAAATGGCAAGAAGTCAGGTAAGAAAATGTGAGCCAGGAAATATGAAGAATGGATCACAAAAAAATATCATAAAATAGGAGATTTTAAATTTTATTCCAGCTGAGGAGAAGTCACCAAATGCCTTTAGGTAAATGATCAACAAGTTTGATATAGGATTCTAAACAGTCACTGCATGGAAACATTTATTTATTCCCATTTATTATTTATTTATTTATTTTCCTAAAACCCACCTGATCAATGCTTAAAACAATTGCTAATTTGCTCACAGTTCTTTGTGGGCCACCTAGGAAGGATTTATGGCCTATCTGTGCTCTTTTTAGGGTGTCTAGCCGAGCATCTACTCAAATGTAGATTCTCGTATGTCAGTCATCTGGGGGACAGCCCAGAATGAAATGGCTTGCTGTTATGTCTGTCAAAGGCTATAGGTGGGGACAGTGGCCTTTCGTGTAGTCTATTTCTGTAGGTTTCTTTTTATTTTTATGTATTAATATAAGGTCTACAGGGTCTCACTACATAGATCATACTCATAGTGATCCTCCTGTTTCCAGCTTCCCAAGCGCTGGGATTACAGGCATGTGCCAGCTTCCCAGTTTCAATCACCCTCTCAGTGCTCCCTGGGGATGGGGCTGGCATGGCATTGTAAGTTTCTTTATAAGGTGTGTGAAGCTCATCTGGATAGGAATGTCTTGAGGTGACAAAGGTATATTAAGTTAGAATTTTTTTATGATAGAATTCATTAATAAACATTTTATTTGATAGAAAAAGTTAGCTTTAACGTTAAATGCACTTTTTAAAACTATAATTATCTTTTATTTTAGAGTAAAAACAGGAACAATAAAACACAATGACACAAATAGGGTAACATGTAACAATACATACATTATAGATTTTCAAAACAAGAATATCTGATTAACAGTGATTGATATGTTATCTATTTTTATTGTCAATTCTTTTTATTTTTCAGAACCAAGGATTGAACCCAAGCCCTTACACTTGCCAGAGAAGCACTTATTCCACTAAGCCATCTTCCCAGTCCCTTTATTGTCAATTCTGTTGCTCAGATTAACAGATATAGTTATGCAAGATGGGACATATGATTGAATATCACTACATGCTTTCAAGAAATCCTAAATTTTTGTTTTTGACTCATTTTCTTTTTATTATATTATGAAAATAGTACCTTAACGAGAGTATAATAATAATTGATATGACATTAGAAACAGTATACATTTAGAAGACCAAGATGACACGTATTTCAAGCATAGTCTGACACATTGCTGTCCTCAACGTAGTTGCTTAGTTCACAGATCAACATCGAGATTTACTCAGGATGATAATTATACCCATTAATGGCTATTTTCAAAAACCTGATGGAAATACTTAGGATTATTCCTTATCCGACTTGGACAAGAAATATACAAATAATGTATATTTCTGCCTTTACTTTATTTCCTAAGTTTTCTCCCATCTCTCTCTTTGTTGTTTAACTTTTAAGTTCTATTTCATTCCACTTAACTGTGTCTGTTATACATCAGTTTTTATTTCTTCCTTTTCATTCTTACAGGAGGGAGAAAATATGATATTTACACATGTGGGTCTGGTTTATTTCATTGTTTCAAATATTGATGAGTTGCACAAACATGTTACATAGACATTTGCTCTATATGTAAAGATTTCAAGGGAGAGATTGGGTTTGGAGATAGACATTTAGATCATATCTAATAGTAGTGAACTGAATAGGATCATATAGGGAATGAGTATAAAGAGCAGAAGCTTTCATAGTTGAGTGGTCTTTAGCTTGAGACAAATATCAGATTGAACAAAGATCAGACAATTGTCATCATTAAAGAGTTTAGTATCTGGTTAAGTGGTAACCATAACACACTTAACAAACTAAGCACAGGTGATGAGTGCTACAGTATGAAATTGTTCAGTTCTGTGCCTATTATTATAAAATGAAGAAACTAAAAATTATTTTATTAAACTGCATGGTAAGTCAGTAATTTTTCTTAATTACTATACTAATTATTTTAAGTTCTGCTTTTTGAAAACCTCTTAGCAGCCAAGTTGTGAAAAAAATTGAAGGGAAATATAACAAAAGCCAGACAGAGGTCAAAATGTCAACTTCTTTACTAATAAAATGTATGTTGGAAGATACAGCTTAGTATTAGCTAAGGGAGGCAGCCTTTTATTGATAGCCATAAGGACTCTTTCATCTTAGATCCTTTAAGAGCTTCTTACATGCATGCCTTGTTTTTCTCCAAATTCCAATTTTTTGTTTTTGTTTATCTTTTTATGGAAGATGTAGGAAATTCTGTCACCTTTATGGAATCCGAAGCAACAGTGTACTATTGTATTGTTAGTTTTCTGAAGGACTGAAATAGGACTAACAGATGTCCAAGAGATATCAGAATGCCCATTTTATTATCTATAAATGCTAGGTTGAAGAATTTGACTTAGAGAAGCAAAGAGCTTTATTAAATATGATCTGAAATAAGGTAGATTCATAGCTATTCCTCTACTATAATACAATACATGGAATTAAGTAATTTATAAAGAAAAAACATTTATTTCCCACCATTATGAGGTCTGAAAGTTCAAGAATGAGGTGCCAGGATCTAATAAGGAACTTCTTGATATATTTTTATAAGACAAAAGGTGAGAAGGTCAAGCCCATAAAATGATATGAAAATGTATGTATGTATGTATGTATGTATGTATGTATGTATTTAGTACAGGGTCTTACTATGTAGATCGGACTCATAGTGACCCAAACACTGGGATTACAAGTGTTGTGATTACCATGCCCACTCTTAATCCTTGTCTCAGCACGCCCTGGGGGCAGGGTTGGTAAGGCTTATGGTGCCATGGATGGAACCTCATCCTCTGGCTGGCCCTTAGAACTTCTTTTATGAAGATTTATTTCATTTTCAGGTCAGATCCATGCTGTTAAAGGTTATAATTTTTAAAATCATCATATTGTTTTCACCTGAATTTTAGAGGCATTATACTCAAGCCATAGGACCAAGAAAGTCATGTCAGGCAGTACTGGACTCAGTCAAAACTCCAGGTGATAGAAGTAGGTAAAGGGCCACCTGGGGAGAACAGTAGAGACTAGGTACTTCTATAAGTAGTTTATCGCAATAGAAAGAAAGAGGCTTTGCTGGCCATGGTGGCACATGCCTGTAATCCCAACACTTGGGAGGCCGAGTCAGGAGGATTGTGTGAGTTCGAGACCAGCCTGAGCTACAAAGTAAGCTTAAAGCCAGCCTGACCCTGTCTCAAAAAGATAAAAAGAAAAGAAGCTTTGTAAGACCTGTTTATTAGTCCCATAATTAAAGCCCAAACAAAGATGGAATGAATAAAAAGAGGCCAAGATATATATCCATATGGAAGAAAACATCAAGAATGGGGATATTTTTTACCTCAACAGATGCCTAGGAGTTTTGGTTTGTAAATGTGTATTATTGGCACCATTTTATATTTAGCTATGAAAATCAACAGTATTATCTTCTAATTGGCACATTTGGAAGGAAACTGTTATGTGAAATGTTTGTATTTTTATATTCAAAATGAAGGAAAAGCTTTGCATCTGTGTATTTGGTGGGGTATACTAGGAAGTTGAACATTTAGAGTTTGGAAAAGGATGAAGCACATAGTCTGGTCATGAGTCAGGTGAGGAAGATAAAAGGAAGTGGTAGAGATGACTTTGAATGAAAACATTTCTAAATAACTATGATGGAAACATTGGTTTAGAACAATTGTGTTCCTGTGCAAATGGACTATTCTCTGTTGAGTGAATTGGACAAACTCGACTCTAGAGTAAGCAAGCATTCCTGAATGAACACCATCTCTTCTCCTTCTTGTGATGCATAACATTAGTGTCAATCAGCCTGAATAATTCCTCTCCACACCTCAAAAATCAAACAGACAAATGAGTTCTTATGTTTTACAACAGAATAATAGGAATCCAATGTAATCATTGCCCTTGGCACTCTTTCAATCAACCTTCCAAATGTCCATTTGAATAAATATTGTGGCAGCTCTTTCTGTGGGCAATCTTACTCAACCGCATCCTAAAATACACTCACTGTAGAGGAGGGTCTCCAGGATGTGAAAGGAGTTATCTAAAATACTTTTTAACCATTCCCCCTGACAGGAAGTTCAAGGATATATAATACCACCCTCTGAATTAGTTAACTATTTTTAATGATGCTATCAGCTATTTTAACTATGTATACAGAAAAAAACAGAAGAATGTTGAGTTTGTTGTTTAAATATTTTTGATTCTGTGTCATAACAAATTAGTTTCCAAATGTTGCCAATTTGGCAGACAAAGCTGATGATTTTCTGCAATCACACTGCATATGTGCACAAGATGATAATTAATGATCAGGATTGCCAGCCATACTTTAACAATAATCCTTCAGTGTTAGGAGCCCATGAGAGCAACTGCCATTTGTGCCCTCTACTGGGGAAGAGGTAAAGAAAGGAGGCAATGTATCTGGGTAGATCTATCAATGTCGGAGAATAGATAGTTTTGCTGATTTCTGTTATAATTCTGGGGAGTTATTGACAAATCTGCCACTGTTAATATTAACAGAGTGTTTATATACCCTTCACTGAAGCAGTGCAAATCCTAATTAGATTGGAAATGGTCTCTTGGCAACTTTGCAATATGGCTCAACATACCAGTATCCTGCAGAAAAATAGATGAATTTCTGAAGAATTATATGAACATGATATGTCAAGATAGCAAAGGTGTTTCATAATAGTGAAATGATATGTATTTTGTGTATTTTTCATAATTTTATTGAGAAGCAAATAATGAGACAGTTTCAAACTGATTAGTAGGAAAGTTTCAATAATAAATACATTGTTTGTTGCTGTCTTAGTGATTATTCATTGTACAATATGCAGGCATGATAGCCTGTCCATAAACACTATTAGAACAAATCTTGTATTCATTAAATTAAGAGAACATACCTATATATCTAACCTATTTTAAATATACAGACATAAAATGGTCATTCATTCATATCCCCTTTTTGTTTGGTTTTGAGAGAGTATTCCATTGTCATTTAAATACTGTAGGTGCATGAATTCAGAAAAATATTCCAATACAGTCCAGTAGACCATAATAGTAGTGGGTTATTTGTAGGACTGGCAATGTCAGAAGTTGTTCACTTGAGCCTTTATAGCTCAGCATATTAATATGGCTTTAGCCCAGCCCCTGAGACTGGCCAGAGACAGCTGACTCTGCCATCCTGCTCCATCCCGCCCCCCCCCCCCCAGCCCCTGAGACCAGCCAGAGACAGCACGGCCGACTCTGCCAGGCTGCTCCATCCCGCCCACGCTCGCGTAGCCCCAGAGACCGGCCAGAGATAGCTCAGCCAACTCTGCCATCCTGCTCCAACCCACCCGCCCGCGCCCAGCCCCTGAGACGGGCCAGAGACAGCGCTGCGGACTCCACCATCCTGCTCCATCCTGCCTGCCCCGCCAAGCCCCTGAGACCAGCCAGAGACAGCGCGGCCGACTCCGCCATCCTCCTCCATCCCACCCACGCCCGACCAGCCAGAGACCAGCCTGAGACAGTGGCTGACTCCACAGCCTCCTGGTTACCGTGCCAAGCTTGCCCAGCGAGAGCGAATTTACAGGACTCACCAGGCTTCCCAGATCAGTGAGAGTGTGGTGAGTCTGAGGGAGAGCCTTTGGCTTCTTCCCACGCACACTACGCGGATCCCTGTCCCCAACCCCTCCAACCCAGTGACTGGCCTGAAACCTCAGGACCCACTCGCCAACACCTCCCCGGATCCCCTGAACTAAAGGCCACTGACTGAGTGGGAATTTCCCCGATTCTCAGGGCATCAAAGGTCAGTGAGTGTAGAAACTCAGGCCCATCGTGCCTGAGATACATTTCCCAGGGAATAAGCTGCCCATCACCTCCCGTGGCCTGGTGACAACTCCAGGCACACTGTGCCAGAGAAACATTTTCAGGTGATTACTGGTCACACCCCACAGCCCCAGACCCAGTGCAGGTCGGCCTGGAGTGAGAACTCCAAGCCTGCTACACCGGAGGGACATTTCTCAGCAATCCACGGTCCCACGCTATGGACTGAAACCCAGCACAGCCTAGCCTGTGAGTGAGGGCTCCAGGCCCATTGCACCAGAGGGACCTTTCCCAGCCTTCTTGGGTTATGGCCTGTAGACCCGGACCCAGCACAAGCTGTCCGGCTCAGAACAGCCTACTCAGTGAATAAGATCATCCACTATCCTTTTGTGAGCCCAGAAAACCCACCAAAGCCCAGGCCCACCCACCTGGGGAACGCCCTGCCTGACACAGGAGGGCTGACCCCGGGAACCAACAGAGGGGAACCAAAGGAGCTGCAGCAAAAAAGGAACTGAACACAACAGCTAGACCCAGGATAGGCATACCTGGAAAATCTCAAACTTAATAGACTGGCACCCGAATCTCATAACAAGCTAAGGTT
>PVKA01046639.1:0-14811 GCA_004027165.1 Ctenomys sociabilis
TAAATGAAAACATATGCATTTGGGTTCTCCTTGGAGGCAATAAAATGCTTAATGGGAAGGGTGCCAGATCCATGACCCCAGAGACAGGCAGCCTTTCCCAGGCCCTGACCATCAAATCCTTCTGAGGTACACTAAATGTCCCCATTCACTTGATCTTTTGCTCACTCCTGTGTATGTATTTCCTGAGTCCATGTTATGAGACAGGCCCTTGTTCAGCACAGTAGTCAGGCAAATGTGACATTGACATGAACATTGCAAACAAGGAGAGGCAAGTCATGCAAAGCATTATGGTGGCACCAGGCATGATTTCACCCACCTTCCCTTCCAGTAGGCAGGTGGTTTAGGAAGCATAATCACTGTAAGTTTGAGCACAACCTGGGCTACAAAGAAAATCTTTGTTTTAGAAAAATAAACCTTATGGTAGGGAAATGACCTTGCCTGATGATCTATAAAGATTTCTCATGAGAACTGATACTTGCGTGGATATCTAAGAAACAAGAATGAAGAGAATGGGTGAATAGTAGAAAAGGGACGGTCCAGAGAGGATTTCACTGTGCCCCAAACTGTAGGAAATATGAAACAGTTATCATCAAGAAAAGAGAGCAATGCTTTTGGGTGCACCTGTTGTCCTGTACTTGGGACACTGGGGCAAGAGAATTGCTATGAGTCTAAGACCAGCTGCACCATTTATTGAGTGCAAGGTCAGCCTTCATTACAAACCTAAATTCGCAAATAAAACAGCAAGAAATGAAACACTGAATTCCAAAGGAAAAGAAAAAGAAAGGGAACAAAGATAAAAATAAGTTGGCTTGTTTGTTTCTCTTTTTGAAATAGGATCTCACTGTGTAGTTCGCACTGGCTTTAAACTCACTGTGTAGTCGACGTTGACCTCACATTTGCAGTAGACTTCCTTACTCATCCTCTGATAAGCTGGGACATTACACATCCATTACAATGCCCAGCTCAAAAACAAACATGAAACGGTAAAAAAATATCCAGGTCTTAATTAAAAAAAAAAAAAAAACTGTGAAAGGCAACACTTTATCAAGCATTTTATGTGCAAAGTTTGTTTTTCAAAGATACTGAGACAATGCCCCAATGATCAGCATTTACTATTGTTATTTTTTTATTGAAAAACAAATCGCAATGAGACAATTTCAAATCAAATTAACAGGACAGAGTGGATAAATTAATACATTGCAAAATGTTTTCGTAATATTTTGGTGATGTACAAGGAGCATACATGATATTATACTTACAGACATTATTATAGCAGATGTCTCCAATCAGTGAATTGAGAGTGTAGCTATATATCTTATTATTTTATATCCAATTATATCACAGATTCAATAATTAATACTTTCTACCTTGTTTCTTCCCTACTGTTTGTCCATAGTACTAGAAGCCAACATAAAACCTTGTTCAACCACTATTAGTGCAAATCTTGCTTCTCATGGAATTATGCAAAAGCATGGTATATTTACCCTAACAGTACTGTTTATACAAACACATCATTATTCTTCCTTTGTATACTACATTCTTTTCTGTCTAGACTTATCTAGACAGAAGATGAGCACTCCATTATTAAACCAATTTAGGTGTCTGAACTTGGTGACATAATCCAAGACAGTCCAGCATTCCACAATAATAGTGAGTTATCTGAAGAAGTTGTAGACTATACAGATTTACAGCTCAAATTATTATTATAGCTGGGTGTGGTGGCGCATGCCTGTAATCCCAGCACTCGGGAGGCTCAGGCAGGAGGATTGTTGGTGAGTTTGAGACCAGCCTGAGCTACAAAGTGAGCTTAAGGCCAGCCTGAACTGCAGTGAGACCCTGTCTCGAAAAGACAAAAAAAAAAAAAATTATTATTATAGCCCCACATTATAGACTTTCTTTTTATACTTTTCTGCTGGATGGTTAAGACCAAGACAGATCAAGCCCTACATACCAAAATATGTAGCTTTTGTTTTTCATGCTCTTCTCTTTCTAGATGTAAGAGGTGCAACATTAGGGTGTTTATTTGTTCCCCTTCTGTTTTCCTAATGTGTCTGTTCATAGGTATGATTTTCCCTCTCAGAACTGCTTTCATTGCATTCCATAAATTCCCATAAGTTGTGCTTGAATTTTCATTGAATTGTAGAGAATATTGAATTTAATGTTTAATTTCTTTGATTCTTTGATAGCTGAGTAAGGTGTTGTTTCATTTCCATGAATTTAGCGGGTTTTTCTGGTTTCCTTTGTCATTTATGTCCAGTCTCATTGCACTGTGGTCAGATAGTAAGCATGAGATAATTCATGTTTTCTTGTGTATACTTACTCATGGCCTCTGGACTAGTATGTGATCTATTTTGGAGAATAACCCATGAGCAGCTGAAAAGAAATGTGAATTCAGCTGTGGTTGGGTAAAACACTCTGTATATATCCACGAGGTCCATTTGTTCCAAGATCTGGTTCAGTTCTGCTACTTCCTTTGTAATTTTTGTCTGGTTGATCTATCTTTTTGAGATAAGGGAGTGTTAATGTCCCCTGTTAAGGTTGTGGTCTTTGATATTAGGTTTTTCATGTCCCTTAAGATTTGTCTTACATAGTTGGGTGCTCCTGTGTTTGGTGCGTAGATATTTATGAGTGTTACCTCTTCCTCTTGAATTTTTCCTCTGCCCCATATACAGTGGATTTCTTTGTATTGTTTGATTATTATTGGATTGAAGTTGAGACTGTCTGAGAACAGAATTGCTACTCCTGCTTTTTTCTGATGTGCTGGGGCATGTAGTATTATTTTCCATCCTTTGAGCAGATGAATACCCTTTTGAGTTAAGTGTGTTTCTTGTATAAAGCATATTGTTGGATTTTGTTTCCTAATGCACTGTGCCAGTCTATTTCTCTTAATTGGTGAATTGAGTCCATCTACATTGATGGTTATAATTGAAATGTGATGACTTATATTTGTCAGATATTCACCTGCTGTTGTTTACCCCTTTGTATCCTCTGTTTAATTGTCTGTCATGTTTGGAGGGTTCCTTCCATTCTCATTCGTGGAGTTCTGGTCATTGTGGTCTCTCTCTAGAACATCTTTCAGCAGCCTGTGAAGGGATGGCTTTGTCATCATGAAATTCTTTTGTTGTTCTTTGTCATCTAAGTATTTCATTTCTCCATCAAATTTGCAAGCGAGTTTTGCAGGGTATAATAGTCTGAGCTTGAATTTATTTTTGTACAAGACTTGAAGAACTCCACTCCATGATCTCCTTGCCTTCATGGTTTCTGTGGAGAGGTCGACTGTAATTCTTATAGGTTTTCGTTTGAATTTGATCTGCTTCTTCTCTCTAGCAGCTTTTAGTATTTTATTTTTGTGTTGGAATTCTGGGATCTTAACTATTATATGTCTCCGTGTGTTTTTACTTGGGTTGAAGTTATTTGGTGTTCTGTATGCTTCATTGACCTTAATGTTGGATTGTTTCCTCATGTTTAGGAAGCTTTCTGTGATTACTTCTCCCTAAATTTTTTTATTTGCATTCACTCCTTCAATCTCATCGATACCAATTATTCTCACCTTCTTCATCCTGGAGTCATCTTGCAGGTGACGGATTATTGTTTCTGCATTCTCATTGTTTTTATGAGATCCTCTCTCACTTTTTTCACTAGCTGTACGGGATCTTCAAGATCTGAAACTATATCTTCGCTTTCACTCAAACAGTTTTGAAGACTTGTGATTGATATTTTTAGTTCTTCTATATCTCTTTGACTCTGTTTCATGAGTTCTATTTCTTTTCTGTTTTGCTCATTCAAGGAATTTGTCATAGTTCTAATCTTCTCTAGTTTTTTATCCATGGCTTCTTTAGAGGTAGTTATTAATTGTTTTTCTGTAGTTTCTTTCAAGTTAGGTTTCCGCTGTTTATTTCTGGACTTGTTTCTGTATTTCAGGTGCTATGATTTCTAGAATTCTTTTTTTTTTTTCAAAGAATTCTTTTTTGATTTCAGAAATTATTTCTGCTTTGAGTCTCTCAGGACCTTTCTGCTGTTGTTGCTTTCCTTCAGACACTGTTAGTACATAAGTTTCAGCTGGAATGGTGCTCTCAGCAGTTGTTCTGGGAGAACATTGGTTTTCCTCCTGATGTTTCTGCATTTGATTCTTTAATTCAGATGCTATGTATTCAGATATTTATTTTTTTATTTGAGGAACTCGTCTGAGTTCCTCTATACTTTTCTGCTGTTGTTCCTTTGCTTCTGTATCTATTAATTCATTCATTTCACCTGAGCTAGTGTCCACCGCACTTACTGGTGGACTCGAGGCCTGAGACTGCATTTTTCTCTTTGTCTTTGTCATTTTGTATAGCGCTGACTTCGGACCTTTGGTGTAGAGCTTTGGTGCAACTATAACCTTAGGGTGTAATGAGATTCGGTCACCAGTCTATTACATGTGAGATTATCCAGTTATGCCTGGTCTGGATCTAGCTGTTGTGTTCATTTCCGTTTTGCTGTCCCTCCTGTGGTTCCCCTCTGTTGATTCCCTCATTAGGGGAGCAAAAACAAAACCAAGATGCAGAGTGCATAGTGAAAACTCCCACTATCTTGGCTGGCTCTGGGGCGAGGATCCGGAAATTTGCAGGAGTCAGCCCTTGTGTCTTAGGCAGGTGGTTTTCTCGGTGGGTGGGCTTTGGCTTTCATGGGTCTATGGGCTCCCAAAAGGATAGTGGATGTTTTTATTCACCAGGGGCGCTGTACTGGGTCAGCCAAGCTGTGTTGGTTCCGGGGCCACAGGCCGCAACTGGAGAAGGCTGGGAAAGGTCCTTTTGGCAAGGCGGTCCTGGAGCCCTCACGCACAGGCCAAGCTGCGCTGGGTCTGGGACTGTGGAGTGGGACCTGGGACCACTAGGAAATGTGTCTCTGGTGCGACAGGCCTGGAGCTTTCACTCACTGTCCGAACTGCCTTGATCTCAGGCCGCAGTGATCAGCATTTGATTATATAACATTGTTAATTTCAGAAATTTTATAATTTCAAAGTATTGATGTCAATCTTTCATTCACAATAGTGAAAAACTTACACTCAATCCAAAACTATTTACAGTTTTGCAACATGAAAAATATCCAGAACCATCCCTAAATATTAAAAACCCTCATTTCATGGTGCATGATTTTTTACTTGACCAGATATCTTAAAATACTGTTATAAAATTGTATGAAGTTTATGTAATAATTCAAATATTAAGAATTCTTAAACACTGTAGGTTGTCTTTGTTATTATGGCCTTGCCCAAGTGGATCTCATCCTATTCATGATAGTTAATTGGGCTAACTGCATTGCCTTGCTTAAGAACTACGCAGCAGATTAGTACAACACACTTCTGGGTGTGTCTGTGGATGACTGACATGTGGGCCAGCAAACGGAGTGAGGAGGATCCCCCTCACATGTGGTAGCTTCAACCAAAGGCTTGCAGCCTGACACAAATAAAAAGGCAAAGAAAGATGCATCTCTTTCAGAAGAGCTTCTGTTTTCTCCATCACCTTTGGAAGTCAGGTTTCAGTTTTTTAAGTCTACTACTGCAGTTCTCTAATGGTAACTCTACAGTGAGCTTCCAAGACAAGTGCTGTGTTCTTCATCCTGCTAATACCCACATTGGGACAAAAGTTCTCACAGCCACACTGCAGACACTAGAGCTACCTAGGAGATGAGCACTATGCTTGCTGAAGCACAAATGAAGGCTTCTAGAGAGTATTCTCAGACACATATTGGCAAACTTCAGAATTCTGATTCAAGCAGCTTGGAATTAACCTCGACTTCACCAAGGCGATATAGTAAAAAGCACATATATTTTCATCAACCTCCAAGCTTCACACATGAATCTCTGAGAGATCACACCTGGTAGTTGCAGAAGACCACCAAAGCATAGGAGTAAATCTTCTGCACTAGCCTTTCCAGATCAGTGAAGACTTAGGACATAGGAGCACTTGTACTATACCATTATGTAACTCAGTTGTGCCACACAATTTCTGATCAAGGAGATTATGGAGCCACAGAGGAATGCGATCAATGATGTACAGTGCACCTAAGGAGAGCCACATGGTGAGAAAACTTTCTGACAGGCTTTCACAGAGAGCAATTTGTTCAACCAATGGCCGTGACTCATACACATGGCTTGATCTACAAAGTGCACTACAGCTTTACAGGATAAACCCTGAGAGGACTTGACTGACCTCATCAGATACAAAAGTTACACTTATTGTTATATAGGTCTCGCTTTACCTTGGTCTTAACCATCCAGTGGAAAAGTATAAAAGCGAGGTACATAAAGTAAAGCCATATTAATATGCTGATCTGTAAAAGGCTCTATTGAACAACTTCTGTGGATAATCCACTATTATTATGGACTGCTGGACTGTGTTAAAATGTTTCGATGAATCCAAGCACCTATAATAATTGAATACCAATAGAATACCCATCACTGGCAGGAGTAAACAAAAAGAAGGGGATACAAAGAAAGCACAATTCTGTATTTGTATATACAGATCAGTTAGGATAAATATGCAGCTACTTTCACGTAATTCTATGAGGACAAAGATTTGTACTAATAGTATTTGGACAGCATAACCTGTCTGCATCTTATAGTATGGATAACCACTAGGAAGATAACAATGTAAAAAATGTTAATTAGTGAAACTGTACTATAAATCAGCTTTTTAAAAAAAGATAGGTATACAGCTACATTCTCTTACTTCAATTAATAGTGAGTCCTGCTCCTAATAGTGTTTGTAAATAGAATATCATGTCTGTACTTTGTACAACAAATACACAATGTATTAATTATTGAATCTGTCCTACTAATTTGATTTGAAATGGTCTCATTGCTATTTTCTCTTCAATATAATCACAGAAAAAATCTTCATTCTCAATCAGTTATCTCTTCTTTCTTGTTTCATGTATATGGTTTGGATATGATTCATACGTATCCCCCACAGATTTACATGTGAAGGTCTTGGACCTGAGCAGCCATGTTTAGAGGAGGATTTAACTTTTGAAGAGTGGGGCATAGTGGAAGGTAATTAGATTTCTGGGCACAATTATATTTTTTCTCAGTAATTTTATTGAAGAACAAATAACAAAGAGAGAGTTTCAAATCAAATTAGTAGAACAGAGTCAATAATTAATACATTGCATTTTGTTTTCTTTGTAACTATTTGTTGTACAAGGTGCAGGCATGATATTCTATTTATAAACACTATGAGAGCAGATCCCTCTATTTATTGAATTAAGAGAATGTGGCTATAGACCTATCCTTTTTTTAAAAAAGCTGATTTATAGGACAGTTTCAATAATTAATGCTTTTTACGTTATTATCTTCCTTTTGGTTATCCATGGTACAAGAACCAGGGAGGTTATCCTGTCCAAACACTATTACTGCAAATCTTTCTTCTCATAGAATTATGCAAAAGTAGCTGCATATTTGTCCTAACTGTTCTGTATATACAAATACAGAATGGTCTTTCCTTTGTATCCTCCTTTTTATTGTTTACTCCTGTCAGAGATGGCTTTTCTTTTGGCATTCAATTAATATAGGTGCACAAGATTCTGAATTGGATGAATGCTTTTCTTTAAGACCAAGGTAGTTCTTCAGACAGCAGGCTGTTACAAAGCAGTGCTACACTACACCAATGCTTGGGCCTTTCTTGCATATTGCAGCTTCCCTTTACCCTCTTGTGCCACAACAAGCCATATGCAGAACCTGAACAGACCATACTGCCTCGTCTTTACTCAGACTCTAAAACACTGAGCTATGTAAAGTAAACCTCATTAAGTTATAAACTCATCCTCTGAAGTATCAACAGAAGACATACAAACAGGAAACAAAGTTGCCAGGAAGCTATCTCTATCCTACCCAGATCACAGTAGAAGATATTGCTTTTGGCTTCCTTTCTCTTCAACGTTACTCATATTACCTCCGTTCTGTGCCTGCCTCCTCTTCACTGTACATGCCATACTGTGCCACTCGCCCAGGCCCACTTCTCACCTTTACTCCAATACCCATGGTGAATGGTGTCTTACCCCAATCCTCACTCTGCCAGTGTTTAAGAATTTGTTTAAGTCCTTCCTCTTACATAAAACCTGTCTGGGGCTTCAAATGACCTTAAAACTGTTATATCTTCTACTGTGCTCCATATCCCCAGGATTCAGTCCCCACTGCCATGACTGGCACAAAAATTTAAAAGATGATAATATTAATAAATAGCTCATTGATCAGAAAACAAATTATTGGTAGTAAAGTGCAAAGAAATCCAAGATTCTCCTAATGTGCCTTCTACATCTGGAGGACATGGAGGACAGCTGGCTGTTACTGCTGTGCCTCACCTCTCTCACCACAGTTAATGTTGATTAATAGTTGTAAGTAGGTGAATAGTCTGGTGTGGTAGCATAGTCCTCTAAACAGTGCCACTTGTAAGGCTGAGACAGAGACAGGGCAAATTCAAAGCCACCCTAGGCACGTTAACATGAGGCTATTTCAAAATGAAAAGTATTTGGGAAATAGCTTATGGTAGAGGTCCAGAGTTCAATCCTCACAATGAGAAACAAATACATACTAAGATTACGTAATGAAAGCTGAAACTATGGCTGCCAGGATGTGGCACACTGCCTAGTAATCCTTGGATCTGTTTATAATTGATAAAAATAAGCCACATTTTCACGGCTTTGGGCCTTGATAATGATCGGATAGTGCTGAATTATAATAAAAATTTTGATACTGAACATTTATCATTCAAGAAAAGAGCCTGGCATAAGTATGATTCTATTCTCAATAAAGAAATCAAGACTTTTCCCTTTTGTATTATTATGTTATTTTAGAGACCGGATTCGTTATGCAGCACAGGATGGCCTCAAACTGATAATCTTCCTGCCTCAGGCTCCCCAGTGCCAGGATTATTAGTATATTTATCATATATAACAAATGTATTCATAATAGGGAACGGAGTACATCTCACAGTGTTATCTTTTGTATTTTTCCCTTCTCTACTAAGAACTCTTCACTGCCTCCATTTTCTCCACCTTCTTCCTGCTTGCCCTCCAATTGAATCAATCAAATCTTTGTTCTCTATGCTGACAAAGACAAACTTTTTGACTGGTGCCACTGTCCTTTTTCTCTGCCTCGAGGCAGACATCCTTCATGCAGCAGAAGACAGTGAAATTCTACACCTGAGGATCAGATTCAAATGGTTCTGGATGCCTTGTCATCCTCTCCAGAGACAGAGTCTTACTCAATTTCACCAGAGGCAGAACACCTGTGACAACATAACTGCACTCTAACTGTGGTCAAGATCATGTCTGTACATATTGATTTTCCTTTCTCAGATTGTGAGCCCAAAGCAGGCTTTGCTATCCCAGGCCACCAGGGATTCAGTCCATCTGTGACTCACCTTCAGGAAAGAGTTGAGCAACCCTTTTCTGTCCATCTGTAGAAGGTTCCCCAGGAAGGGAAGAGGACGTGGGCCTGGTGGGAGGTGGCCATGGCCCTTTGAGTGGCTCCTGAGCTGGAAAAGTAAGAGGCCCGTGAGGACAGCAAGGAACAAAAGGATGCTGAGCTCCATAGTTTTGCTGTCACTGCCGTCTACACCTCTGCAGCCTTAAGCTGAACGTTATATCCTCAGCCTGTGCCCTTATGCAACTTCACCAAATCCCGCCTCCTTTATCATCCGTGTGCTGGGGTGTGACATAGAACAGAGTTATCAGCCAACCACTCCTCCTCTTTGGGCAACCCAGGACCCTGCTCACTCTCCTGTACTTTAGCCCCCTCCTTAGATGTTGGCACAGATACTGTGAAAGAGAGGCTAAGGCGCATAGGAGTGTGTGTCTGTATGCTGGGTGCCTGTGTAGTCAATTTTCTGAAGGATTATTTTCCCCTTGAATTTAGTCTGTCCAGAATTGCACCTTTCTCTGCATACTTTTATGTTTTTATGTACAAAAGACTACTTTATATATCTGCATATCTGTCGAAGCATGCTTCTGTGTATATTCCTGCATGTGTGAAAGCATCTGTGTATTTATTTCATGTCCTACATGAAGTGCTTGCCTTTAATAGGGGAGATGGTAGGGCCTTATGCTAGTGTTGGTGAGTCTATATGTGCTGCCTGTACTTGTCTCAGCTCTCTGATTGCTCTCTTTAATATAGAAGGGTTCCCACGAGGCTTCTGACTGTCTTCACTGGTAAGGCATTCTGTCTCTGTCTCTGTCTCTGTCTCCCTGTCTCTCTCTTTCTCTCTGTCTCTCTCTGTCTCTCTCTCTCTCTCTGTCTGTTTCTCTGTCTGTCTCTCAATCAGAGTCCATTTCCTCTTTGAGATCTTGAGGAACATTATTACTTAGTCTGTTATATGCTATAACAGAAAATCAGAGACTGGTTAATTAGCTATGAAATGTAATTTATTTGGATCATTGATCTGAAGGTGGAATTCAATTGTGTGTGATGGGATCTGGCATGGGTCTTTTAGCTGCAGCACTTCATGGATGAAAAGCATGGAGAATGCTTAACAGAGGGAGCAGGCATGGAACACTCTTCCTGTCTCATTCCCATAATGACCATCCATGAGAGCAGAATCCTCTTTACATAACCAGCTATTTTTAGTTTTCAAAGTTTCACCTTCTATGGGAATGTAAACAAGTGATACCTCTATGGAAATTTGTATGGAAATCTTTACATAGAACTACAACTAGAAATTCCATTAGACCCAGATGGTCCCACTCTGGTTATCTTTCATAGTTAAAGACATCATATCACGGTGATGCATGCATAATCATGTTTATAGCAGTAAATTCCATTATACATAAATCTTGAAAACACCTATGTGTCCATCAACATACGGATCAATGGAGAAAATATAGCATGTATATACAATGGAGTATTAGTCTGCCATCAGGAAAGACAAATGACTTATTTTTAGAAACATGGTTGCACATTGAAACAATAATGCTAAGTGAAATAAATAAAACATACAGGCTTAGAAATCACTGTTTCTCTTATGTGACATGTGAAAATATAAACAAAACAAAAGCCAGTAATAGGGATGAATGTGTAGTTCAGTCATACAGTATCTGTTTGGCAAACATATGGTCCTGAGTCAATTCCAGGACAAAACAGGGGGGAATGAGGTGAGATACGGGCAGAGATGGAGCAGCAGCACTATCATTCCTGCCATCTTCTGCAAACACTTGCTCAACTCAGGACTCTGACACCACAGTTGAGTCATATTGACTCAGGAGGAGGGGCAGAGAAACACAATCATTTAGATATCGAATCCATACTTTTTGGACCTTTCAGCAGTGACACAACAAAATTTCTTGATCCTGGGACTTTGCTCCTTCTGTGCTGGGTCATGTGACACCAAAAATGGAGGTTTGTTCCAATCTGGGACTTCCTGGAAGAATGGCTTGAATATTTTACACAGATTCTTCGTGCTTTGAAGAAGGTATCAGTGGCCTCCCCTGGTATATAGATTGGAATAGTGAAGCCCAAACAAGTTAAGATTCAGACAGATATATCTGTCAAATATGCTAATGAATGGCCACCTGAGGCTTCTATATGCCTGTGATGTAACAAATTCATTGGTTTTGTTTTTGGATATTGTAGTTTTCTTCTCTTCTGTTTGGTTTGTTTTGAAACAGTGTCCTTCTATGTAGTTCAAGCTGGCCTTGACTTCCCTGTATAGCCCAGGGTGGCCTCAAACACGTGGCAATCCTCCCGCCTGAGCCTCTCCTGTGCTGGTGTTACATGTGAGCACCACTACACCCAGGTCAATAAAATTGATAATTTCATTTTAGTATTTAATAGCTGACACTCAGTTAAGCTATTGGAAAACTTATATAGTTCTGCAAACAACTTTGGTGTATGCATTATGTTTTTCAATGGTAAAGTTCATAAACATCAAAGAACAAATTAAGTATTTCTAAAGAAACTGGAGGGTACCTAGGATAAGTGGGCTATAATTGCAAAAGCACACACAAAATTTCAAAGACCCCATATGTAATAAAAATAGATGCGCCAGGGATATAACTCAGTGGCATAAGTGCCTGCTTAGCAAGTGCAAGTTCAATTCCTGGTACCATAGTGAAAGTAAAAGATATGCTGTGATACAAAGATGCAGAAACAGGAAGAAACGCAAAGACACACAAAATGCAAAGATCAGTGAGGCATATAATATAGAGCCAGAGGCAGAGACAAGGAATGAAGAGTCACTCAGAAGGAGCCACACACTTAAACACATAGGGAAAAGTCTACAAGGATGCAAGTTGCCAGCCCACCAGGGCACCTGAGACCAGGAGGAAGCCTCCCACCTAAGGTGAAAGTCCCCATCTTATCAGTTCTCGTGAGTAGTCTAAACTCAGGTCTGCAAGTACATGTATTAGAAATCATGCCACAACAGGAAAAAAACATCACTAACAGGTTGATAAGATGAAAGGAGAGAAAAATAAAGAAGAGACAGTGAAAGAGAGAGAGAGAGAGAGACAGAGACAGACAGAGAGAGAGAAAGAGGGAGAGAAACAAGTCAGTGACAAACAGAGATTCTATGTCTGCACTCTATAACTTCATAGTCTATTCCTCAGTGTCTGAGTATCTTTTCCTGTTCTTTGTCAACCTATTTATCTGTCTCTCTGTATGTCTTTGTCTTGGTCTCTCCACATCTCCCTCTCTCTCTCCCCCCTTCTCTCTCTCACTCTCGCTCTCTCTCTCTCTAACTCTCTCTGGCTCTCTGTCTCGTCTCCCATCTTATCAGGCCAACTGATTTCTTTCCTGTACTGGCCTTAATTCGAACCCATGTACTTGCAGACGTGAGTTTAGCATTCTCATGGGAACTGCATCAAGCCCACAATCTCTCCACAACTGTATACTGCAGCTATCGCTCACTTGAAATTCTAAAGGAAAATTTTTCTGTCATAGTCAGCATTAAATAACTAACCCCATCCCTAAATGGATCCTGGTTCAGTCCTCACAAATACAGCAGTTGGCACACTGGAATTCTCCAAATTGAACCTGTTCTGTGGCAGGAATCACTTCTATAGTAAATGCCCCATGCTGTCTGCAGTTTCCTGGAGGGCTAGAACTGGTAGCCCAGTCAATTGTTGCTTGCTGTAGCTGCTTGCCTTAGCTCCACACTTACCTTCTCTCTTGCCTGGAAATGACCTCATCAGTCATCAGCTTAGCTAGTAAGTGTTTTAGCACGTGTGCTTCCTGTATTGAAGGAAACAAAATATAGGGCAGGATTGGAGTTGGTAGGCACCATGGACCAAGGCAGCATACCCATGGGCTCCAGAACATCCATGATCGGAAGGCATGAAGTACTTTATGAATAATTGATGAAGTCTCATGTTTTGGGGGAGATATTGTTGTACTGCCTAGATTGTAGACGTTGTAGAGAGTTAAGAACACAATTATTGAAAGTCTTACCTCAGTCACACAGTCAGTTAGAGCTATATTGTTCATTAGGCAATGTCTTAAAGCTATTTCTGGCTGCATACGTCATGTTGAGCAAAGAGTCTGATTAAATTTTTCCTTTGATCAACTTTTAAAGTTGAATTGATTTAGAGTTACTGTTGACAATAATATTTTCTAAACTCAAGTCCCTATCTATGTATATGATATTCAGATATTTGGTCCTACTTTCTACTTTGTCTTTTTATTGTCCAAATAGTGTATTTTATGGATCGTCACTTTCTTTTCATTTTGACTAAATTTAATTTGTTATTACTTCTGTGGAGCATAAACGTACCATCTTTGTCCAAATCCAAAGCGCAAATGTCTTCCTGTGTCTTGTTCTACTAATTTTTTTAAATTTATTTTTCTATTTTATTGAAGTACAAATATTAATGAGACAGTTATAAGACACCTGAACAGTATGGATTTGATAAATTAATACACTGCAAACTGTTTTCATAATGTTTTGTTATTGTACAAGATGCATACAAGATATGATACTTACAGACATTATTATAGTAGATGTCTCTTATCAGTAAGTTAAGAGAGTGTAGCTGTTTACATATCTTATTTTTTATACCTGAATTATATCAAAGATTCAAAAATTAATACATTCTACCTTGTTATTTTCCTAGTGGTTGTCCATAGCTCTAAAAGCTGACATAATATCCTGTCCAACCACCATTAGGGCAAATATTGCCTCTCATAGGACTATGTAGAAGCACAGCATTATCTATCCCAACTGTACTGTCTATACACACACATCATCACTTTTACTTTCTATATCCCTTCCTTTGTCTACACCTGTCAGAGATGGGCACTCTATTGTCATTCAACTAACTTAGGTGCTTGAACTCGACAACACAATCCAACACAGTCCAGCATTCAACAACAATTGTGAGTAATTCAAAGAACTTGTCGACCATAGCCATTTATACCTCAGCTTAATATTATGGCCCCACGATGTATACTTTCTATACTTTTCTGCTGGATGGTTAAGACCTAGATAGAGCAAGACTTATATAACAACACATGTACTTTATATTTCTTATGTGGTCAGTGAAGTCCTCTCAGGGTTTATCTTGTAGTCCTGTACATTATTCTGTAGTTCCTTTGTCTGTCATCCATGTGGATGAGTCACGGCCAATGCTTGACCAGTTTGCTTTCTGTGAGAGCTTGAGAGAAAGTTTTCTCTTCATGTGACTCTCCCCAGGCACACTATAGAACTTCAATCTCTTTCCTCTGTGGCTCCATAATCTCCTTGTTCAGAAAATTTGGAGCTCACCTGAGTTTCATGATGTTGCAGTACAGGTTCTCCTATGTCCTGAGTCTTCACTGACCTTGAAAGGCTAGGGCCAAAATGT
>PVKA01046640.1:0-14809 GCA_004027165.1 Ctenomys sociabilis
CTATCTTGTCACTCTCTCTCCCCTCCCTCTCCCTCTCTGCTTCCTATTAGTCAGTAGTTTGACTTTCCTCTAGCTTGCCCCTTCACTATGATGTTTTGCCCTCTCCACACACCTAGAATCAATGAAATCAGCTGACTATGGACTGAAATCTCTGAAACCATGAACCACACCATCCCTTTCTTCGTTTAATTGGACTTTCTCTGATACTTCACAGGGATGGAAAGTTGACTAATAAATTCCTTCTAGGACTTTCCTGTGACATGTCTGGCATTATCTTTCTTTATACCTCTTCCCTTGAAATTCACTCTCCTTCCCTTCTGTCTTTGTCTGTCCCTCTCTCTCAACTTTCTTTCATTTAAAGAGACCAACCCTAATTTACTGTTCATAGTTGGATTAGTTGCTGTATGGTCTTTTAAATTTCTCTTGGATGAATTCTTGGCAAAGTTTCCATCAAAGAACCTAAAACTTCGGTCAATAAGTAGCCAGTCTAAGAGATCTAAAAAGCCAATTCTGGGGTTGCATACATGGTTTTGAAACAGTCCCAGCTAGTGTCTTAGTTGGAGCCTGAAAAGGAAGGAATACTCATACAATTTCCATTTAAATTGAGAATCTCTCCCCAGAACCCTCAAGCCCAGAGGCCTCTCTGCTAGGCTCCCACTGTTTGCTTCCTTTCATGCATCCTTTTTGGAGGATACTGGGTAGCATGATTATTCTCTAAACATATTACTGCTGTGCTTATTGCAGATTCTCTCTTCTAGGAATGTCACAAATGAATTACTGTGGAAAGTTGGCATAGGGCCTTAGCCAGCAGGAGGCAATTATTTAAAAAAATTCTAAGCAAATCAGATCAGTGTTTCACAAGTTACTGGCCAAGAATCCTCAGACAGTTGTGCAGACTTGCTTTGCTACAATGTGTGTTGTTGATCTACATGTGTACCCAGGACCTCATTCCCAGGCCCCTCTCCTTCTCTCTGTGGGTTTTGTCACTGTTATCTAATTGGATAATTTCAGTTATCAAAACTGCAAAGACATACTTGATCAGGCCAGATCATGAAATGTCTTAATTAGACAGCAGAGATTCCCCCCATCCTTGCCAGCTAAATTGAATTGCACCTATTTGTGACACAACTTAATCACTTTGCCTTAGTGTTTCAGGAGGAAATATGTCCTCTTGGCTACATTAAACATATGTTGTCCAAATTTGGCATCTCAAGCTAAAAGAAAGAGGCTTTGCTGAATTGGAATATGCAAGGATATATGTCACGCCTAAAATAAATTAGCAATTGAGAATCTGCCACGTATGATCTGATTTCTTGACAAAATCATTTGTTTACCAGAAGACTAGACTACACCTTCATTTGTTTGCATATCAAATGGGTATTCAAAAATATTTAGCCTCAGGGATAAAAGAATAAGCACAATATAAATGTAGTACATTGCCAGGTTTATTGTTTGTTTCTTTGAACTGTCAAGCTGTGGAGGATGGTTCTACACCCAAGGGGCAGGTCCTCCAGAGCAGCAAAGTATGCCAGGTAGAAAATAACTGTAAAATCTTATGTCTTTCCATCAGGAGTTCCCACTTGCTGTCTAAATTAAGACTTTTCTGGTAAAGTTTCATTTCTCTTATTCATTATTAAAAGACATATGGCTCTTTCAGTCACCAATATGCATGTACTGCAGAACTTTTACTAAATAGAAAGTATGAGGTTAGTTCCTGTCTTAGTTACTCTTCTCATTGCTGAGACAAAACACTCAGTACCCAAAATTAAAGTAAAAAAAGTTTGTTTTAGCTCACAGTTCGTAGAGATTTCAGTCCTTGATAGAATGGCTCTAAGACCCCGGGGTGGCCTGGTAGAGGGGCATCGCAGAGGAGAAACAAGCTCATGGCAGGCAGAAGGCCGCCGGCAGCAGGCAGGGGGGCCGCGGTCTGCCTCTTCCTTTCATCTCTTCCAGGCTACCTCCACTTTGGGGGTGCCGCACACACTCACGGTGGGCCTTCCCAATAGCCACACCCAGAACTATGCTGAACCAATTGGCAGCCTAATTTAATAACTACACATCCTTAATCCCAGCATCACACCCCCTAGTCCCAGCCACCTTAGGCAAACCTCAAGTAGGACTGCTTGAGGCTTTGGGGATACCTCTACATAACATTTCTGTTTTGAGGATCCAAAAAAAAAAACAACATTTTTTTGAAACTCATAGGGAAAGCACTTGAGAAGCTTATCCAAAAAGAGCTGCTCTGTTTGATTTTATGAATGTCAGGCAGAGCAAGGGCCAGAGTACATGATTATCATTCTGCAGAATTATCTCTGTGAGAGATTGATCTAATCTAGTATTCAGGCATGCATCTCTCAATATGGACCACCATGCTGAGAGGGGTTTTGTCTGCTTCTTTCTATTCTAATTTTTTTTGCTGTGTGTGAAAATATAGTCCTTATTCACTGAAATACTCATTTAGCTTATTTTTCATTGTTTTCCAGCCAATGAAAATAAATGCATAGTATTAACATCAAGAAAACCTAAATTTTAATTATCATATTCATATCTAAAGTTCATGAACAGATTTATGGTTTCTTGCCTCCAGCTCTAGCATTCTGGTATGTTGCCGAGTTTGCTTTCAATGCATCAAAAATCAGTCTTGATCACCCCTCATTTTCCTGCCAGATAGGCCATTACTCCTGGGCTACTTTATCTGACTGTCCACACCCCAGGGGGTGCTACAGAGTTCTGGGTCCTTAATGCCACAAAACAGTGAGTATGTTACTGCCACTGCACAGAAGGTCATTGCTGGGACGCCTTGGGCAAGGATGATTTCAGAGAAGCAAGAAGGAAACATTATTTCTATCTACAGTTTTTCAAGTGAGGGCTTCAGTGGTGAGAAGCAGGGCCAAGCACATGGCTAGCGCTTGGATCTCATTAAGAGTTTGCACCCACAATGCTCTTCTCACCCATAAACCCTTTCATTGCTATGCAGCAGAGACCATTGCTGTCCATCTCATTGGGCTGGTGTGAATTCTTTTTGCTTCACCTCAGGATAGCCCTGAAGTGGAGTCACAGAAGTCAGAGGATGCCCGGGGTGCTGTAGTGTTGTAGCAGCTCCAGATTCTGTAAGGACATACACTGTTAGACTCAGTGGGGAGGGAACTTCGATTGAAACTGACAGCATGACCCAGCTGGGTGGCTCAGATCCCAAAGTGCTCCCAAGTTCTGTGAATCAGTCCTTTCAGTCCACACACACTGCTCCTTTTCTCCTTGAGAGCACACATAGCACCATGGTGGCTGGGTTGGGCTGGCTTCCCAGACAGCTGCAAATTGCATCTGGAGCCACCAACTTCCCTCCTTTCTTTAGTTCTCAAGCTCTGTCTGGCTACAGAGATAGACTCCTCTGTCATCACCCCTATCTAGCCCTGCTTCTTACTTCTGGTGGAAATCTCCCCATTGCATTGGGCATCTCTGACTGTCTCTTATCTACTTACTTGAGCAGCCTCCAGTCGTAAGTACCAGGGGAGTCTTTAGCTCCTATTGAAGTTAAAGGCAGAAGAGAGAGGAGAGCATTAGTTAACTCCATATGCCTGACATATTGAATATCACCTTTGCTCTTAGCGGTATCGTCACAGACCAAGATTTTCTGCTATGTTCCTTCACTTTGGAGACGTAATCCTGCATTTCATAGGTTGCCTTTTCAGATTTAAGAAGTTTTTTTGTTTTTTTTTTTCTAATGAAGGCCAGAGTGGAGCAAGTTGCATATTTTAAACTTTTTGGTGTTTTAATTTTAAGGTAGCTTTGTAGAAGTATAGTAGATATAGAATAAGTTGCACATTTTAATGTGTACAATTTGTTAAGGTTTGACATATGCACACACTTGTGAGAATATAGCCACAAAGCAAGATAATAAATATATTCATAAATTATCTTTGTGCCTGTCCTTAATTTTTAATTCTTAAAGTCTGACTTCTTTGACTCAGCATTATATTTATTTTATTTTTAATTGGCACAAATACATATTTATGGTTAGAGTGTGGTATTTTGACACATTTAGGCAACATGTAAAGATCAAATGGAGTAATTAGCATACCTTATTACCTTAAACATTCATAATCTCTTTGAAGTAAGACCATTCAAAATCCTCTCTCCTAGCAATTTGTAAATATACAATAAAATTATTGTTAACCACAGTCATCCTCCTCTATATTAGGGATTATTCTTATCTAAGTGTAATTTTGTGCTCATTATCCATTTCTCTGTATAATGTACTCCCTTAACTGTCTTTTTCTCACATTGTTGTAGCCACCATTTGATTCTCTATTTTATTAGATAAACTTGTAAGTTTCTACATATGAATGGCAACATGTGATATTTGTCTTTCTGTACCTGATGTATTTCACTTAACAGGATATGCTTAAACCTTTGTCATTACAAATGATGGGATTTCACTATTCTTCACCACTGAATAGTGTTTCATTGTGTATGTATATATGTTTCATTTTCTTTATCTGCTTATCCAGTGTTAAACTCTTAGGTTGTTTCTTCATCATAGTGAACATAAGAATGCAAACATCTCTGGCATATTTATTCATTTTTGGGGATACACACACACACACACACAAGTATGGGATTTCTGAATCATACAGTATTTCTATTGTTAGTTTAAAAAAACTTCATACTTATTGTTAAACCACAGACTTCTAGAAAACAAGGAATAAGTCAAATCCAAAGCTGTATGAGAGGGGGAATTTTATAGATCAAAGTAAAAATTAATGTAATTGAGACTAAGAAAACAATACAAAGAATCAATAAATTGGAGAGTTGGTTCTTTGAAGGATTAAATAAAGTTGATAAACTTCTAGCCAACCTTATATAAAATAGGAAAGAAAAGACTAAAACTGAATTAGAAAATTAGAAAAGTTGAAAATTACAATGGATCCTGTCTAAATCCAAAAGATCATCAATACCTACTTTAAGAGCCTGTTCTCTAAACAGACAGAAAACACAGATGAAATGAACAAACTCCTAGACACATATGAATTATCAGAACTTAACTGAGAAGATATAAATATTTTAAATAACCTGAAATTAAAAATGTAATTGAAAAACCTACCAACAAAGAAAAGCCCAGACCCTGATAGATTCATTGTTAAATTTTATCTGAAATTTAGAGAAGACCTAATGCCGTGAATGCTGAAGCTCCTTCATGAAATTGAAAGGAAAACAATATTCCTAAGATCATTCATGAAAGCAGGTATTACTCTGATATCTAAGCCAGAGAACGACCCAACCTAAAACCAAAACTATTTCCCTGATGAATACTGATGCAAGAATTATTAATAAGATAGTAGCAAATGTAAAGCAGCAAATTATCAAGAAGATTATATAGCATGACCAAGTAGGATTCATCTCAAGGCTGCAGGGATGATACCACATATACAAATCAACAAATGTAATACACAATAGTAATAGAATGAAGGACAAAAATCACACAACCATTTCAATAGATGCAGCAAAGGACTTGACGGAGTTCGAAGTTTCATGATGAAAAGAATCCCACAGAAAATTGAAATAGGTGGTCTTTATCTCACTTTTATAATAGTCATCTGTGACAGACCAGTAGCCAACACCATACTTACTACCTGACCCAAAAGCGAATGCTTCATCTAAAATTAACAAGAAGGCAAGAATATCTGTTGTCGCCACTGTATTCAATACAGCTCTGGAAACTGAGAAATTAGACAAGGGAAATAACTAAAAGAAATAAGAATAAGAAAGGAAAAAGTTAAATTACCATTATTTGTGGGTGACATGATACTCTGCATAGAAGGCTCCAAAAACTCCACCAAAAGATTTGCAGACTTAATCACCAAATTCATTAATGTAGCTGGATACAAAACCAATGGTCATGTATCAATAGCATTCCTGTATGCAAACAAAAACCTGAATGAGAGATAACATAGGGAAAACATGCCCTTCACAATAGCACCCAAAAGAATGAAATAAATAGGAATCAATCTAACAAAGGATGTAAGTGATCTATACACTTAAAATCACAGTTCTCTGACAAAAGAGATTGAAGAGGAAAGCACAAAATGGAAGGTTATCCCTTGCTCATCATAGTAAGAATCAACACAGAAAAAATGGCTCTACTTACAAAACTGTTATACAGATTTAATGCAATCCCCATCAAAATACAATATATCGTACCTCTCAGGACTAGAGAAAACATGCCTAAAATTCACTTGAAACCAGAAGAGACCTAGAATAGAAAAAGCAATTGTCAGAGCGAAGGCAGGGCAGGGAACATTATAATCTCTGATTTGAAATTATGCAATAAAGCTACTGTGATAAAAACAACATGATGTGGTAAAAAAAGAAAAAAGAAAAAAAAGAAAAAACCATACCCAAAGATCAATGCAACAGATTCAAAGATGTATAAACAACTCCAAACACACCAAGCCACCTTATCTTAAGCAAAAGAGCCAAACAATTTCACTAGATGAAAGATACCCTCTTTAATAAATGGTGCTGGGAAAGCTGGCTTTCCATATGCTAAAGGCTAAAATTAGATACATGTCTATCACCATGCACTAAGCTAAAATGAAAATGGATCTAAATATGAAAACAGAAACACTAGATCTGCTGGAAGAGAGAAAGGCAGAACTCTTGAAGACATATATGTAGGCAAATATTTAATTAAAAATATTAATCACACAAGAAATAGTCCAAAAAATCAATAACTGGGATCTCATCCTATTGAAAAGCTTTTGTACAACAAAAGAAATCACCAACAGAGTGAAAAGACAACCCACAGAGTGGGAAAAATTTTTAGTCAGTTGTCTTTCAGACCAAGGACTTATATGTAGAACATATAAAGAACTGAAAAAAATCAGACCCCTCAAATATAAAGGCTCAGTCCAAAAATTAGTATTCTTGGATGAATATACACTTTTCAGATGAAGAAATACAAATGGCAAATAAATACATGAAACATGTTCAGCATCACTGGTTATTAATGAGATGTAAATTGAAACAACACTGTGATTCCATGTGACTCCAGAAAGATCACTTTTGTAGTATAGATGTTTTAACAATATTAATTCTGCCAATCGATGAACATGGAATGTCCTTTCCTTTTTTTAGTGTTCTCTTGAATTTCACGTATCAATGTTTTCCAACTTCTGTTGTATAATGCTCATTGGATATACTTGTTCTTAGGAGATTTTTATAGCTACTATTAACATGATATAGTTTGGTATTGCCATGTAAAAGTGGTATTGATTTTTGTAGATTAATTTTGTATCTAGTAATTTATTGACTTCGTTTATCAGTCTTAAAAGGCTCAGGGCAACATCTTATAAACATAAGATCTAATTGACTCCTACATATGTAATTGCAAGAGGTCACCCATGCACCTTGCTAAATACTTGAATGACACTGCCCCCGATCTTTTCCAGTGTCTGTGCACAGATGCTTCCATGCCTAGATGCTGATACAAGGAGAGACGAGCCAAGATCGCTGTGCTCTATGAGGACTGTTGGCAATCATAATCCATAAACATACAGAATATTTTTAGAAGTCATTTGTTTTAAAGTAATTTGTTGCATCTGAGTTTAAGACCACCCACTGGCACTCATAAGGCCCTGAGTTTAATTCTTTGTACAGAAAACAAATTACCCAAACTAGGATTGAGGACAAGGCAAAATCCTATGGAAGAATGAGACTGTGGGTTATTATTACTAGATATGTCCATTTATGAAATACAGAAATATTATATGACAGTAAGATTATTCAGATAACTTTAAGGAGTGAAATAAGAACCCAGTGTTGATTCCTAGATGCTGGTACCTTATGCGGCACATGTTCTTTCAGGCCCTCAATAGTTTTTCTCAAATTAAAAGCTGGTTAGCAAGGTATGGTGAGGCTCACTTGTAATCCCAGTACTTTGAGAAGCTGAGGCAAGAAATTTGCAAATTTCAGTCTGACCCATGCAATTTGGGGACTAAGAAAACATTGTCTCAAAATAAAAAATTAAAAGGGCCTGGGAAGTTCACCATGAAGCTCTGCACGTAATCTTTACTACTGGGAGGAAAAAAGACTGCTGCTTCTTGCTACATTAGAGTAAGAAAGACCATAGTTGGCAAAATTATTCTAGGTCTACATCTACTCTAATGTTATCTAATAAATCTAAAAGCAATACATGAAGAGATCAATGTGTGTCCACAAGGTAAAAAATATTTATATGAATGTATAAATAAATACCCTGCTAATCCAACTATCACCCAGAAAGGCTACATAGTAATGTCTGGCACCCAATCAAGAACCAAAAGACATTCAAAGAAGCAGAAAAATATGACTCATAATGAGGAAAACCAATCAACTGAAGCAATTCAGGGCAGAAACAGATGTTATTCTAGCAGAGAAGGGTATTAAAACAGTTCCCACAACTTATTTCCATATGTTCAAAAAGTTAAGTAGAGTCATGGGACGTATTAAAAAAACCCAAATAATACTTATACAGCTGAAAACTATGAAGTCTGACACAAAAAGAACATTACTAGATGAGAAGAACAGTATACTACATGGGATTAACAATGTGTTTGTGGAAGAAAAGATTTGTTAGAAAAAAGGTAAGCTTCATATTATCTAAGATGAAAAACATACAGGAAAAGTACTTTGTAAAATGAGCTGTGGAATACTTTCAAGCAGTCTATATTCATGTAACTGGATTCACTGAAGGAAGGAAAGGGATGGAAAAATATATGAACAAATAATTCAGATTTTTTCCTAAAATTTATTTATTTATTTGGTACAGGACCTCATTACACAGCTCAGACTTGAACTTATCCTCCTGTCTCAGCCTCCTCAATGCTGGAATTACAGGCACACACACCATGGCTGGTTTCAGTGGCCAACTTGGCACAGGGCTGGCATGGCATGTGGTACCAGCACTTACAGTACTGAGCTATCTCACCAGCCCCCTAAATTTTATAAGTACTATAGAGTTATAAATTTAAGAAGTTCAGTAAACCTGAAGCAAACATGAGAGGCTTTCTACAAAGTAATCATAATCAAGTTACTTTAAAAAGCAGTGCTAATGGAACATCTTAAAAACAACCCAAGTGTCAGGCAGAGGCTTCACACTCAGGAAACAAAGTCACAAATGACAGCAGATTTCTCATCCAAATCATGGCAAGTGAGAAGAGACTAGAGCAGCACATTTTAAGTCATGAAAGAACTCAACAAACTTGTCAACAGCAGCAAAACAACCCAATTAACATTGAGATGATCTGAAAAGGCTCATCTTAAAAAAATTCCCATAACCAAAAAATATATGAAAAAAAATGATTGATATCATTTACCATGAGGGAAATCCAAATCAAAAAAGATTATGCTATGTCTTCTCATACTATTTAGAATGGCCACTATGAAAAACCACAGAGAAACGAGTGTTGGTGAAGACATGGACAAAAAGGAGCTCATATACTGATGGGGAGAAATGCAAATTAGACAATAGACACAGTGGCACAGTTTCCTCGAAAAGTGTAAACAGATCTACTGCACGCTCAGCTATTTCATTTCCAGGAACACAGTCAAAGGAGGTGAAATCAGTACATCAGGGAGACACCTGAACAGTAGTGTTTATTGCAGCACTATTCACAATAACAAAGACATCGAATTAACCAAGACAACTCTCTATTAGTGGATGGATAAAGAAAATGTGGTATATAGGGGCTGGGGAGATGGCTCAGTGGAATAAGCGCTTCCCTGGCAAGTGCAAGGGCCTGAGTTCAATCCCCGGTTCTGTCCAAAAAAAAAAAAAAAAGAAAGAAAGAAAATGTGGTATATAGAAGCAATGGAATATTATTTAGGCTTAAAGAGGAATGAAATCCTGCCATTTGCAGCAAATTGGGAAGAACTAGATTGAGAATTTCCTCAACCCATAATAGTATCTTTGGAGACTCTCCAGTTAACACTTTATTTAATGGTAAAATGCCTGAACTCTTACCCTTGTAACAGATGAAACAGTGCATGTGTTTATGTATTCTATTCAATATTTTGTTGGAAGTTCTAATCATTGCAATAAATAGAGAAAATGACATAAAATGTATTCATATTGGGAAAGAGGAATTAATGCTACTTGATTTGCAGATTATCTGATTGCCTGCATAGAAAATACAACAGTATAAGCACAACTCATTACCAGAACTAATTGAAAGTTATATACGACATTATTTTCAAAAAAAGGAAAAGAAAAATATTTAGACATAATTGTAAAAAGATGTCAGTATGTGTATTTTGAAAATTATAAAACATTACCGAGAGAAGTTGAAGACCTAACTATATGGAGCAACAGTATTGTTTCTGGGACAAATGACTCAGTGTTTTAATAATGCCAGTTCTCACCAAAGAGGTTTATATACGCAGGCAATCATGATGAAATCCTAATAATTGGCTCACAAAGTATTATGAAAATGCAAGAGACTTAGAATAACGAAATACTTGATGGAAAATACATATACATCTTATGCCTAAGATGTTTGATATTCAGACAGATAGAGAGGTTAAACCCACCTGCATATACTGTAGGGCAATAATAAGCTTCCCTTCTGGAGGGAGGCTAAGTTTGCAGACCAAAAAATTAGACAAAAAGAAGGGCTACAAGGACATCCAACATTTTGGACCTAGTCTTTCAAGGTTAGTAAGGACTCAGGACATAGGAGAACCTCTGCTGTGACATCCAGTAACTCAGTGGTGTCCCAAATTTTCTGGTCAAGGAGGTTATGGGGCCACAGAGGAATGTGATCGATGGTGTAGTGTGTGCCTAAAAAGAGTCACATGGAGAGAAAACATTCTCTCAGGCTTTCACAGAGAGCAAATAGGTCAAGCAATGGCTGTGACTCATCCACATGGCTGACACTGGCAAAGGATCTACAAAATGCAGTACAGGGTTTTGGGATAAGTCCTGAGGGGACTTGACCTTTTTAGATACAAAAGTTATACTTCCTGATCTATAGGTCTTGCTATATCTTGGCCTTAACCATCCAGCAGAAAAGTATAGAAATGAGGTATGAAAAGTGAAGCCATGTTAGTATGCTCAGCTGTGGAAGGCTCAAGTCAACAGATTTGGACATTGCCAGTCCTGCAGATAACTCACTATTACTGTGGACTACTGGACTATATTGGAATATTTTGCTGAATTCATGCACCTACAGTATTTGGATGGCAATGGAATACCCATCTCTGACAAAAGTAAAGAAAAAAGGAGATATAAATGAAGGACAATGTTGTATCTGTATATACGAAATAGCATAAATATATAGCTACTTTCTCTTAATTCAATAAGAATAAAGATTTGTAGTAATAGTGTTTGGACAGGATATCATCTCTGCATCTTGTGCTATGAATGACTACTACAAAGACAACAATATGCAATGTATTAATTGTTGTAACTGTCTTACCAACCTGTTTTGAGGCTGTCTCATTGGAACTTTTTTCTCAGTAAAATTAAATAATAAAAAACAAAAAGGAATAACCAAAAAGATATAAAATTGATAAGGACAATCAAAGTATAAGGACCAGTGCTATCTCATAATAATAATCATAATAGTTTGCTATTGATACCAAGATAAACAAATGAGTCTACAAAACTGGATAGACAGCCCACAAATGAACACAGATTTATAGATAACCTGACTTTCATTGAAAATGTAAAGAAATTCAGTGGAGGGCCAGCAAGATACCTAAGTGGACCAAGCACCTCTTTAGGCAAGCACGGGGATGGGAGTTCATTCCTCGGCACCACATGCTGCACCAGCCCCACCCCTGGGCACACTGAGCCAGCCACAGGGTTGTGATGGCACACACCTATAATCCCAGCGCCGGTGGGGGGGGGGGGGCTGAGACAGAAGGATCACTATGATTCCAAGCTGCATAGTGAAGCCTGTACCAAATATGTAAAAGAAAACAAAGAAAATTCAATGGAGAAAGAATAATATTTTTAACAAAAATATTGGATTAATCCAATACAAAAGTATTGGATTAATCATATGTCTGTATACCAAGTGTTACGGTTTGTGGCTGGATGTTACCCCAAAGCCTCACGTAGTCATGGGGGTTGGTTCTAGAGTTTGTGATTGATTCATGGTCAATGCTGGGATTATGAGTGCTACACCCAACCTAGGCAGGTAGCCTGTATACAATATAAAGGAGGGGAAAAGGCTTAGTCTCCTTGCTCTTCACTTTTAATTATTGTTGCATTTACTGTCTTCTGCAACCAACCTGCCTTGAAGCCAGCTGATTATAGACTGAAACCTCCACAAACTGTGAGCTAAGTAAACCTTTCCTTTTAGCAATGACAGAAAAGGAACTAAGACACCAACAAAAGGAAAAAAAATCAGAACTTCAATTTATACTTTATGTCATTTTTTTTTTGAAATTTGATGCAAGGTTGGATCATAGACCTTAATATAGAACCTAAAATTAAAATAATTTTAGGGAAAAAAAGATAAAACTATGACCGCTCCCAAAATCGTGATACAGATTTAATTCAGTCCCCATCAAGACACCACCAACATACCACACGGATCTAAAGAATACATTCCTAAAATTTATTTAGAACCAGAAAAGACCTGGAATAGCAAAGGCAATATTGGGCAACAAAGACAAAGCAGCAGGCATTAAAAGGATTACAATCCCTAACTTGAAATTATAGTACAAACTACTGTGATAAAAATCTACTGGCAAAACAGACCTGCAGATCAATGGACCAGATTAGCAAACATGGATACAGTTACAAAGACACTCAGCCATCTTATCTTTGACAAAGGGACTAAATATCTTCACTGGAAGAAAGATAGCCTCTTTAAAAAACGGTGTTGGAAAGACTGGCTCTCCACTTGCTGAAAACTAAAACTAGATCTGGGTCAATAGCCATGCACTAAACTAGAGTCAAAATGGATTAAAGTTCTAAACATTGAATCAAAAACACTAAATCTCCTAAAAAGTAGCTGAAAATCTTGAAGATGGGGTAAGCAGACAGTTCATGAAAAAAGTCAAACTTCATGGCAAATAATTCAAAGAAGCAGCAACTCCTTTTATTGAAAAGTTTCTATGCATCAAAAGAAATCACCAGCAGAGTGAAAAGACAACACATGAATTTGGAAAAAATCTTAACAAATAATCAGTCAGAAACAAAGGTCTTCTATCTAGAATATGTAAAGAACTAAACAAAAATTAGGACCTCAAAATTTAAAGACCAATCCAAAAATGGGCATCTGAGATGAATATACACTTCTCAGAGGAAGAAATATAAGGGGAAAATAAATACCTGAAAAAATTCTCCAGATCTTGCTCCATCCCGCCCACGCCCGCCCAGTCCCTGAGAATGGCCAGAGACAGCGCGGCCGACTCCGCCATCCTGCTCCATCCCGCCCGCCCCCGCCCAGCCCCTGAGACCGGGCAGAGACAGCGCAGCGGACTCCGCCATCCTGCTCCATCCCGCCAGCCCCCGCCCAGCCCTTGAGACCGGCCAGAGACAGCGCGGCCGACTCCGCCATCCTGCTCCATCCCGCCCACGCCTGCCCAGACCCAGAGACCAGCCTGAGACAGTGGCTGACTCCAGCGGCTTCCTGGACTCCGCGCTTCCACCAGGACCCACCAGGCTTCCCACAACAGTGAGAGTGTGGTGAGTCTGAGGGAGAGCCTTTGGCTTCTTCCCACGCGCGCTACGCGAATCCCTGTCCCCAACCCCTCCAAGCCAATGACTGGCCTGAAACCTCAGGACCCACTCACCAACACCTCCCCGGATCCCCTGACCTAAAGCCCACTGATTGAGTGGGAATTTCCCCGATTCTCTGGGCATCAAAGGTCAGTGAGTGTAGAACTTCAGGCCCGTCGTGCCTGAGATACATTTCCCAGGGATTAAGCTGCCCGTCACCTCCCATGGCCCGGTGACAGCTCCAGGCACACTGTGCCAGAGAAACACTTCCAGGTGATTACTGGTCCCACCCCACAGCCCCAGACCCAGTGCAGGTCGGCCTGGAGTGACAACTCCTAGCCTGCCACACCGGAGGGACATTTCTCAGCAATCCACGGTCCCACGCTACGGACCGAAACCCAGCACAGCCTGGCCTATGAGTGAGGGCTCCAGGCCCACTGCACCAGAGGGACCTTTCCCAGCCTTCTCGGGTTATGGCCTGTAGACCCGGACCCAGCACAAGCTGGCCGGCTCAGTACAGCCTACTCAGGGAATAAGATCATCCACTATCCTTTTGTGAGCCCAGAAAACCCACCAAAGCCCAGGCCCACCCACCTGGGGAACGCCCTGCCTGACACAGGAGGGCTGACCCCAGGAACCAACATAGCGGAACCAAGGGAGCTACAGCAAAAAAAGAACTGAACACAACAGCTAGACCCAGGATAGGCATACCTGGATAATCTCAAACTTAATAGACTGGCACCCGAATCTCATAACAAGCTAAGGTTATAGCTGCACCAAAGCTCTACACCAAAGGTGAAAGACCAGTGCTATACAAAATGACAAAGAGAAGGGGAAAAATGCAATCCCAGACCTCGAGTCCATCAGGAAAGGCAGAGGACACTAGCTCAGCTGCAACAAATGAAGTAACAGATACAGCAGCAAAGGAACAACAGCAGAAAGCTATAGAGGAAATAAAACGAGAAGTAATTCCCCAATTTAAAAAAGAAATATTTGAATACATAGAATCTGAAATAAAGAATGAATTCCAGAAACATTGGGTGGAAAAACGATGCTCACCCAGAACAAGGGCAGAGAGCACTATTCCAACTGATATAT
>PVKA01046641.1:0-14828 GCA_004027165.1 Ctenomys sociabilis
TTTTTTTTTTTTTTTTTTTTTTTTTTTTGTCTTTTTGAGACAGGGTCTCACTATGCAGCTCAGGCTGGCCTTAAGCTCACTTTGTAGCTCAGGCTGGTCTCGAACTCACAACAATCCTCCCGCCTCAGCCTCCCGAGTGCTGGGATTACAGGCATGCGCCACCATGCCCGGCTTCATTCCAGTATTTATGCTATGTTTTATTCTTAATAATTTTTTACTGTCATGAAAACATTTTCATAGTTGAACTGTTTTGAAATATTTAATTTTCAATCAATTAATAATTAATGTTCTGAATATTGTTTAAACTTAATTTTTGTTTTAAGATTTATACTGTATTTATGACTTACAATCTACTTATAAGACATGGTATGATATTTTCTCCTAGTATCAGAAACTTTAAAAAGTATATTTTCATTTTCCATTGACTTTATATTACTTCTTCCTTTTACACACACACACACACACACATACACACATATGAAAAACACATGTATACAACCCGACATAATATTGATAGTGCTTTGTAGAAGTCTTCAATGATCTTTAAATGGGTTCATCTAGAAGCAGTATGCATTTAGAAGACCAGAATGACAGGCATCCCCAGCATGACCCTAGTATTACACATTGCTATCTTCAGTGCAGTTGCTTAGTTCACAGGTATCAGCATATATATATAGTTAGTCAGGGTAAGAATCGTACCAATTAACTGTTAGTTAATTGGTAGAATTAACCTGTTGAAGATTCCTACAAGATATAAATGGCAATGGAATACCCATCTCTGACAAAACTAAACAAAAAAAAGGGTTGAAATGAAGGACCATTTTGTATCTGTATATACAAAGTAGTTAGGATAGATATACACACACCTACTTTCTCTTAATTCAGTGAGAAGAAAGATTTGTACTAATAATGTTTGGACAGGATATCATGTGTGCAGCTGATACAATGAATAACTACTACAAAGACAATATGCAGTGTATTAATTATTGTAACTGTCCTACTAACTTGTTCTGAAACTCATTGCTATTTGTTTCTCAATAAAATTAATTAAAAAATAAAAAATAAATAAATGGGCACATCTAATATATTTTACATAGTCCTCCATAACTACCACTTAGAGAGCTCTCTGTTCTTTATCCAGGACCATACAGCAACTTCTCTTGCCTTCTAGATTATGGTCTTTTTTATTTTCTACATGATACATCTAGAGATATTGAAGTATTTCGAGTTTGTATAACTGGAAAACTTTTAGTTTTCAAAGGTATAAAATTCAATGAGGACAAGTGTAGCCATGTTTTCTCCAACAACATTACTGCAGAGATGGCACTTCCTGTGTTGTAGGCAGCGGAGTTAGATAGAAATATTTTTAGGCAGTCAGGCAGGGCCAGGCCCTCGAAAGAAATAATACAGGAAACAATATGTCTGCAACTCTGGGAGGGACTGAGGCTCCTGCTGTGAACCAGACTTAAAGGCCAAACAAATGTTAAAAGAGTAGCACCTAGGATTGATATTCTAAATAGGTAGCAATCACCTGAAAAGACCCAAGTGAGTCACTAGCCCCCAAGGGGAAGAGACCCTGTCCCGTACTCATGTCCGCTTACTATGTGACTTGCTTCCCCATTTGGTCCTGGGCCTAATCAATTTTACCTCAGCAATGGTGCTTGTAATCCCATTGGTTGACCATAGTTTCGTCCCAACCCACATCTACCTAAACTAGATCCCTTCTCTACCTTAGTCCCGCATGGTTTTGCCCTATAAAAATACCCAGAAAGATGCAGCTTCCTGGGCAACCCACTTGGGTCCCCCTTCTGTCCCTCTCAGACAGAAGTGTTTCTTCCCAATAAGTGTTATCCTCAACCTCCATTTGTTCCTAAAATTCTTTCTGCAGTTTTAGAGAACATGAACTCAGGCAGGTCAGTTGGGAGTTTTACTTCCCTGTATCACCTGGATGAGTGGATTCTACATAGATAACTTATATAAACCTGCAGTGGTTCAATTTTCTTTTAAAGTAGGAACAACTGTAGTGTACTGTGGTAGCTAACCACTAAAACCACACCAGCGATAGCCATGTCCCAGGAGTCTTTAGGCATCCATCTCAAGTGTGAGCTGGGTCTAGAGGCAGATTCCAAAACTGGAACACAGAAAGGATAAGATGTGTCTCAGTTACTTTTCACTCGCTGCTGGAATGAAATACCTAGCACCTGAATTAAGGAAGGATTGGGGCCGGGGAGATGGTTCAGTGGAATGAGTGCTTCCCTGGCAAGTGCAAGGGCCTGAGTTCAATCCCTGGTTCCAAAAAAAAAAAAAAAAAAAAAAAAAAAAAAAAAAAAAAAAAAAAAAAAAAAAAAAAAAAAAAAAAAAATTGAACCAACTTAAAGAAGGAAAGGTTTATTTAGCTCACAGTTGTGGCAGTTTCAGTCTATACTCAGATAGCTCCCAGGCAGAGTGGTACATGGCAGAGGGCAGCACTCCTTGGCATCGGAAAAACAACAAAGAGCACGGCAGCTGCAGTATCTACCGAGCCTCTCTTCCTGCCTTCCATGCTAATTGGGGGACTGGAGCTCCTCTCAAGAGGCACAGCTGTGAAGATTAAGCTCCTCTGAAGTGGCACCCTGGCAAATGGCATGGTGAAGTTTGGAGCACAGAAGCCTTTCTCAACCTCTCTACATGCCTTTTTTCTGTGCTGAGTTCCTCTAGAGTGGGCCCCCAGGCCAGGGGATTGCCAAGGGGATCTGGCCAAGCAGATGGATCCAGCCAAGCTTCAGAAATCTCAAGTTGACACAATGTATCAACTACCACAAGATGTCACTTCTAAAAGTTGCAAAGACACTGTGGCTTCAGTCTCACATACTGTGCTCACACTCGGAGGTCAGATGCCATACTGCCAGCTGCATTATAGAGAAGCCCAGGTTTCTCTCAAGAGAGAGTCAATTGGCCCCTGTCCACAGTCACCTACCTAGGCTTGGAAGTGGATCATCTCTCAACTGAACCTCAGATAAGACTGAATTTCCAGTCAGCACTTCAATTGCAGCCTCATGAGAGAAAGTAAGGCAGAGGTATCACATGAAGCAGGTCTGGATTCCTCAACTTCAGACACTGAAAAAACAGATGATCATTGAAGGTTGGTGTCATGTGTTCCATGATCATTAAATACATACACCAGGCAAATGGTTTCAAATTGTGGTCAGCTTCCTTTTGATTTTTGGTGCCTATCTCCTGCCTCTGCCCACAGAACAAAGTTTCTTCTATGCTTCCTTGAGCCTTTACTAAAAGTTAGGACCAGGTAGAGATGGGTACAAAGCCAGCAAGATAAAGGAGAATAGTAACACTTGGCAATTTAGTTCCATTAAATTTTTAATATACTACTATAACATCACATAGAAAATTAACAAACCCAATAGTGTTTTCTATACTATGAATTAGATGTGCAACCAGTCAAACCCTTAAGATTTTCCTTTCTGAGGCTAGTTTGGGTAACCAAGATAGCTAGCTAAGCTCAGGTAACCGAGGTATGCCATACCTTGCTCCCCTAAAGAAATACATCCCCAACCTCCCACTGACAGAGTACTATAGTCAATACACAATCTATAATTTGAAATTGTTTGCTTGATGTATGCATTAGATTGTCATGTAACACATGACACCAACACTTAGCTGCTTAAAACATCAATCATCTATTTTCTCAGTTTTAACAGCAAACTTTTTACAGAATACCCTTGAGTTCCCCATTTTTGACCTCACAACTCACAGAAGAAAAAAATATGATAAACTCCAACTAAAACCAGCAAAGAAAATTAAACCTATTGTTGTCATTAAGAGTTCATAATTCAAATTGAATTACTTTTGAATTAAACACCACCATTTCTCTATTCTAAACTTAAGTTTAAGTGACCAAAGAGAAGTTATATCTAAACGATTAACACCCTCCTTGCTTATCTTTGAAAAGTCAGAAAATTTCCCCAGAACCTGTAGAAGGTTACTCCTCTAATCCCAAAATGAATGCAACAGTAATCAAAAGAGACAGCCTCTATATAACGCCTGTCACTAGCTATCAGCATCCAGCTACTACACAGTAGGTCTTTCTAACCACACCAGAAACAGTGAAATCAGACTTTGCAAATTCAAAAAGGCAGTTCTGTGCCATGGAGAACTTCCAAGCTAGAAGACAGAAAAGAAATGCTTTTGAAAATCTTGGAATGTATCTCCCCCTTGCCCAGTCTTTATAAGGTGGGAAGCCAATCCAATAAAGACAACCCAAAGAGGGGAGCTTAAGTAAACTCCTGGCTTCCACCTCTTTCTCTAAATCTCTCAAGAACACTGACCTACCTAAGAACCCGTGCCGCAGACAACCACTCACAACCAGCAGTGCTTTTAAGTAGGTTCCTGCTGCATGAAGAACATGAGGCCAAGGCCAGACTCTCAGCTGTGACCCCCCCCCCCTGAGTGCCAAACAGGAAGACCTAGATTAGAATTTGGCCCTAACAGCACTTCGTCACCCTGGCTGCCATCTAAGATTCGCCTTCACAAGTGAAACTGTATGGGAAGCAATTGGAAAAGACAAGTTTCCTCTCTTCTGTATAGCTCATCTCATCAAATTTCAAGTGTAAAGTGTCCTTTGCCACATTCAATGAAAGTTTAGGCACCCACTTTTCAGTCTCTGTCCTACTGATAGCCTTCATTTTCACCTTCTTGAGAATCATTTCAAGCCTTTACATTTTGAACCTCCCAATGGAAATCACACTGTATTTCCTAAGATTAAAGATTAAATCTTGATTTTATATATATATATATATATATATATATATATATATATATATATATGAATTTCACTTTACAATCAGTACTGTTACATAATATTTGTTCTGTAGATAAAAGGTGAGAACAAAGCATCAAATCCTATTAGCATCTTGATTTTGGTGCATATGCTTGTAAAGGAAACCTTGAAAAGGTTTAACCCAGAGTAAACCTTTTCCAACCCTTAAATACTAAGTCATTAAGAACCTTTTAAAATTAGAAATTCATTTTTCCTTTTACTTAATGCTATATGTGTTTTTTTTTTAATATTCTTTCAAGCCCAGGGCTCAGGAACTTATGGAAACAGAGTATCTTAAAGTCAAAGTATCAGCAAAGTCAAAATATCATTCCTATACCAAGCATAAATGAGCCCAAAAGGCACAGTGAACCAAAAATAGTGGTCTTTTAAAATGTTACAATAGTTTTATTAAATGAAATTTTAAAACAGGGTGGTCACTAGCATCTTTTTATGAAGAAAATGAAATTAAATAATTTTTCTATTATTATATATTATGCCACACACACTTTTTATTTTCTTGTTTATTCATGAGATTGTTAGTTCTGCTTTTGATGGACTCCTTAGGAATAAAAATTATTTAATCTTTCATCAAAATTAGCAATATTTTCCACAATGTGGAAGGTCATTATGTTTATGGGAATTAGCTTGTGAATCACTCAGTTTTAAAACTGTGGAACAAAAGAAGATATTATTAGTAAGAGTTCTCTTACATTCTTGTTCTTGATTTTTTTAAAAAAGAAAAACTGCATTCTCTTGAAATAAATTTCCCTATAAACAATTCTTTATTCATTACACAAGTTGGTAAGAATAATCAAGCATATGCACCAAAATCAAGATGCTAAACTTTGGACATTTCACTTTATGAAATTATTTCACACACTTCACTAACTTTCTCCAGGAAACTCTTTCAAATTTTGTCCATGTTGGGCTGCCTAATCTCTTACAGGCATAACTGTAGCAAGTTTAAAAAAATAATAATAATTATGCAGGGCCAGCCAAATAGCCCAGTGGATTAAAGCACCTGAATGCAGGTGCAGGGGTTGGGGTTTTGATCCCCAGGCCTGCAGTGACAGCCCCACCCCCAGGCAATTGAGATTGGGCATAGTGGCACCCACCTGTAATCCCAGCTCTTGGGAGGCTGCAAAGAGGGAGGTCACTATGAGTCTGATGTAGTAGTGAGACCCTTAACACCCTGTAGACCCTTCCCTAAAATACAAAAATAAGTAAATAAGTAGATAGTTATACACTGTATAAACAAACATGATTTTAAAATGTGTTTTCCATAGGTGGTTAAATCATACAAAATCCAGCTAAAATCTATAGCTATATTAACAGATCGTGCCTTTGGTCATCTTTCCAAGATTATCTAGGATGTTGCCATTCACCAATGCTGGTTGAAGCATGCACAGAAACAGCTTTTTGCAAGAATTTTTCAAGTCTTCTGTAAATGTGAACTCATTTCAAAATAAAGAGTTCTTCAAAAATTCTTCAAAGTTCAATTTAAGATGCGTAATGGCAGAAGAAAGGCTTCTAGCATTTTATTTGGAGAGTATTCGCACAATTAACAGAGAACAGGTGCTCTCAGTTGACTTCTGACATCAAGCTTATTTTATGGATCTTGAGACCAGCATAAAGGCAAAGGAGTTAGGAATGCAGCAAGATGCAGCACTTTGCGTTCCTTCTCACACAGGCCGAGCCTTTCAAAGTCTTTGTAAGTCAGCATGCATTTTCAATCACAGAAAAGCAAGAGAACTAGTTTTTCTAGAACAAAATTATCCAAACAACTGAAGTACTTGAAAAGGCACCTATTAGGAAAAATCTATATTCATAGGAAAAAGCAAAATACTGAACTCACCTGTCTAGATTCATTATTTGCATGGAAATGTTACATGCAAAACAGACATATATCTGGAATTTGGAGATTTTCATGACTGCAAAACACATTACATGATGCCTTAAGAAACAAGAAATTCCTGCCGTACAACAGTTGCAATGGTACCCTATGGTGGCTCAATGAAAGCACACAGCACAAACCCACTGAGAAAGTTACTCTTACTGAAAAGCCTAAGGAACCTAACATCCCTTCTGCAAATAGGCACAAAGTACACGACAAAAGCCCAGACTGAACTCGAAAAGAAATGCAGAACCAGGAAAATAGACAATAAAATCACACTGAAATAGCTGGGTATGTGGTACACACCTGTAACTCAAGCACTTAGGAGGCTGAGGCAGAAGGATCAACACAGGTTTGGGGCCCGCAGATGTAACACACTGAGTTCAAGGCCATCCTGCACTACATAGAGTCTAGATAGATAGATAGATAAATAGATAGATAGATAGATAGATAGATAGATGATAGATAGATACATAAATACATAGATACATAGATAGATATAATAGATGATAGATAGATAGATGATTGATAGATAGATAGATAATAGAGATAGATAGATAGATGATAGATAGATGGATAGATAGATAGATAGATAGATAGATAGATAGATAGATAATAGAGAGATAGATATAAATACTGGTATATTAGATATAAATGCTTTGTAATCTATTAGAAGAAAGAACTCACAGAAGCATCACAGGTGATAAAGGCACAAGAGATCAAAGCTGAGCTCTGAGCAACAGCCAACACTGTACATACAGTAAAAATTCTCTAGAGTTAAAAAATAGTTCAGATAACAGGAGAGTTCTCATTCCAGCAAAAACAAATAGAATATAAACTGAGTGGCCTAGAAAGAAAGAGGTGTGGAGAACCTGAATAACTGTCAAGCAGAAGAAATTGGTACCAAAGCACAACAGAAATAATTCCCATTGTCATTTAGAGGTAAAATCATGAGGCACCAATTCCCAGTCAGAACAAGCTAGGAACTAATAACTGTGTATCTTAGCATACCATTTAATGTTCTTGTTACTTAAATCAATGACGCATAACAGTTTGTGTAGCTCACATTGCGCAGTATTAGTTCAATCATTCTCCATTGATACCTTATTGTTTTAAACTTGAGTTAAGCCTTCTTCCTGGATATGGTGATGCATTCCTGTAATCTCAGGACTCTGAAAAGCTTGAGACAGGTCCACAACTTCAAGCTGAGCCTGGGCAACTGTGTGACTTAATAAGACACTATCTTGAAATGAAAACTAAAGTAAAATAAAATAAAATAAGGCTGGGCATATGCCTTGGAGAGAAGACCCCAAATCCAACCATAAAAAAGAGCCTCAATTCTTCACGACCCTGCCTCTAGGACAGGGTCACATGGCTAGTCTACTGTGTGTTCCCTCTGTGCCTGGAAGGGTCAGTGGTCTTAGACCCACCAACCATCCTGTGATACAGAATGCTACAAACCAAAAGTCACTTGTTGCCTAAGTTTCACACTTAAAACTAGCAAATTAGCTCTATTTCATTTCCCTTCTCTAGTCTTTTAAAAATGCTGCATAAGGACCAGCCAAATAGCTCAGGGTGCTGCAAGCAGGTACAAGGGGCCTGCAAGCAGGTACAAGGGGCCAAGGATTCAATCCCCAGGCCTTCCGTGCCAGCCCCACCCCAAAGCACACAGAGGCAGCAACTGAGACTGGACATGGTGGCACGCACCTGTAATCCCAGCTCCTGGGATGTTATAAACAGGTGGATTACTACAAGTTTTTTTCTTTCTTGAAAGCATCAAAAAGTGAATTTATTTAACCATACTCAGCTGATAATACAGCAAGTGGGTGAATAATTCATGCTATAGCATGCTGAATGAACTGAAAACAAAAAGTTTGGAAGCAGGCAGAGGAACTTTGTCCTGTAAGAATCAGAACCGAGGGGCTCCATCATCATCTGGCATCCTTTCAACATTGTATCTGTGATTAGAAATGTACATGATAGGAACTCCAGGGATCTTCCGGATTCTCCATTTAAGGTCCCGGTCAACTGTGGCCACAATGTAACACTTGTGCTGAGTTACTCTCTGCACTAAGCAGTCATCTGCTTAGGTCCCTTTATGTGTGCAAGATAATCATTCAAACTGTGGATCCTTGGCAATCCTTAGGGCCACTCGATACTCCTGTCCCAATTTCTCAGTTTCTGCCATTACACAATCAGTTATACAAGGGATACACTTGGCATATAGACAGTCCATCATTGATTGTACCAAGTCCAATTTGGCTTTGATGGAAAAGTTGATAAAGTTGGTATCAACCAGGATATGATAAGGTGGGCCCAGTTGTGTACTATACTGGAAGAATAAGCAGGAAGGATGTTGGGGGACTTCTCTTTCCTTCAGAGCACTGGGATCTTTCTTTTCTTTCTTTTTAGGTTTTAATCTATCCTTTTCTTTGAGTCTCTCATCTCTGAGACTAAGCATTTGCTTCATGGTCGCATACTTTCTTGTTTTCTTTTGTTTCCCCATGTTCACGCTGCCATCCTTACAAGTCTGATCTTGTAGTGAGATCCTGAACACCTTGTAGACCTTTCTCTAAAAACACACAAAAAAAAAAAATGCTGCATAGTATCTAAGTTTTAAATATGGAAATGTAAAACTCACAAAGCTCCCTGCAGTATTATACCTTGAGACAGTGAAAGGCAGAATTAAGGACCAATTTTTACAGGTTATAAGAGTGTATACTTTATTAAGATTTCAACATAATTAAATGTTAGTAAAAAACAATTGTTCATTCTAATCCATCAAATCATAGATGTGTTATATGCATAGGCCTCAAGGCACTACACAGGTCCACAGAAGCTCTGATCATGCAAATGGACCTTTGTCCATTTTCTTTCGATATTCACGTCTTTCAGGTTAATTGTAATCTAAAACAGTCCAGACTGCGCTTGAACTGACTGCCAATGAGAGGTTGGCAAGGAAATGAGCATTTTTAGCTCAAAGTTTCAATGAACAAGTATAAAGACATGCATTTTTTTTTAATTCCTTGAAGCATTTCTTAAGATCAAATATTTTAGTAAGGTATCTGGCTTGCTTTCCTAAAAAGACAGTAAGTGGTAAGAAAATGAAACCAGGGTGGAACTGAGGAAGATTTGCGTGAATCAGAAGAGCACTAGAATATTCCATGCTAACACTCTCATTTGCCCAAACATCTTTACATCTTCCCAGTGTGCAGGGAGGCAGCCCTGATAGGATGGTGACAGTGGAGGAAGAAAAGACGAAGCCTCATTACACTTAGCCCCTAGGCTCACCATCTTTCTGAATTCACTCAACAGATACTTATGGAATGGCTAGTGTGTGCTCTGCAGGGGTGTAGGAGACAAGGCTGATCAAGGCCTTGGCGATAACATCTCCATTCCCTCCTGGAGATAACGTCTCATTGGACAGATGGACAACAAGCCAAATGTTTGATTAACCTTTCTGATATCTTCTAGGAAGATAAATTTGAGAATATGGGATAGGAGAGGAAGATCCATTTCCTTAAGTAACAAGGACAATAATAACAATAACAAACACTTCTGCTTGGGGAAATCACTCTGTAACAGTTGCCTCCATGCATTACCCCATTGACACAATAACCCTTGAAAGACAATGGGTTTGAAAAAATATCCCAATTACTCAGACTGGAAACCTGAGGCTCAGAAAGCAAAAAGACTTCAGGTCAAGCAGCTTGGACAATTAACCCTTCTTTGCATACCTCAACCCTACAGTGGATGGGTGTAGCATATCCCCTGACCCTACTGACAAGGGGTTATCAGATGCTCAGGGAAGCCAACCTAGGAAGCTTCTCCTTGGCTAGGACCCCTTCCTCCCTAACCTGGGACATGTGGGAATAGGGTTTCTTCTGGAAAAGGCTTCCCCAGCTCCACAGCAATTGATAGAATGCTTTACAAATGCACTTTGTCAAAAAAAAAAAAAAAAAAAAAAAAAGAGCAGGGTAATCTATTTAAAGTTGTATATTATTTCTATAACAAAAATGAAATTCTGAGAGCAAAACAGCAAACAAATCTCTTCTATTAAATTTTTTGCAAGGAAATTAACCAAATTACACAGGCCAAAATAGTTTCTTCTGTCTACCATTGTATATTAAAATGAGAAATGATCTTTCTCAATCACCTCTTCCAAAACCATAGCATTCGCTAAGGCGGAAAGGTAGCTGAATAACCTTTTTAAACCAGTTTTTCTGTCCTTCTCATTAAACTGTCACATCGCACACATCTCCGCAATGTGTCTGTCGTCTCTTTATCAAATGCAGCTCTATAAAATCGAATAACAGTGTAAAAAATGACCTCAACCAAGAATATGTGGCTTAGCTATAAAAGAGGCTCTGTGCTTGGAGGCGGCGTGCATTTCCACCAATAGCCCTGGCTCCTGCGAGGGAGAGCTGTGAAGGCCCGCAGTGCAGTGAGGGGAGGCGCCCGCCCCATCCGGGCAAGGGGAAGGGAGGGGGAGGAGCAGAGCCTCGGGGTGGCAATTTCCCTGTGAGCACTGAGCCTGAGCATGTGCTATTTCAACTGAATATGAAGAATCATGGCCTTGCTTTAAGGACTTAAGAAAAGGAAGACAGTTTAAAACTGAACACCTGCTCTCTGCTACAGTAGTTCTCCTGGCAGGCTGTAATTCGTCGGGGGCAGATAATGGAAGCGCAGTTATGTTTGTATAATCCATGGGCTGTTTATCAGCGAGGGAAAGCCTTCTGAAGATACAGGTGGCAGCAAATCTTTCTGTCAGGCAAAGAAATCTTCAACTCAGAAAAAGAAAAAAAGACAAAAAAAAAAAAAAAAAAAGGTTCACCAATTTTACATAACATCCAGTTCCATGTCTTTGTAGGTAGTTCTGAAGCAAAAGGAAGAAGTTAGTGGACGAAGAAAACAAATCTGTGCCGCAGTGGCTGTGTTTTGTATCACACAAGGAACACAAACGTGTGTTTCTGAAGAAGAGAATTTTCCATCCATGTCCTCATATATCTGTAGCCTATAATTTGGAAGCGAATGCCACAAATAACAGCCCCGAGCATATCACTGCTTTGATGCTTCATTTTTGCGAGGAAAAGCCATTGACAATCAGAGCAAGTGGTAATCATACATTTATTTGTCTGATTCTTTTCTTGTTTCCCTTGGCTTTTGTGGAAAAATCAAGTCATCAGTAAATCCTGAAGATATTAAACAAGCACTGACTAGCTTTGCAATGATGTACATAGACATAAGCATGATAGGCTCTTTAAGAGCCACGTAAAGCAAGCTGGAAATTGCTTCTTTATGTGCAAGTATCAGTATTTACTCCCGTTTCCATCTCGTCACCTGTGTGTTTTACTCTGAAATATAATCTTGCTCCATCTTTTCAATGTCAGTATGTCAGTCCTCAATTGAATCAACAATGAAGATAAAATGTATTGAGTAAAAAACAGAAACTACATGCACAGAGAAAAGACACCAAGTGAGTATATCTCAGAATACAGTAGCATTAAATTTACATTTCAGCATATCTTGCAACCTAACCCATACTGCATAGCACTAAAGAGACTAGAGTGAAATGACATATCGGACTTTTCCTGCATGGTTTCCATCCACATCAGCAACTGCACAGTTTAAATGGAAAGAGAAAACCATGTAAGTCATAAACTTTTCTCCTGTTTAAGCAGTCCTTACTCCTATTGCATTGTCTGTAGCCTCAACTGAGCCTCCAAAGTGAATTCTACCACAGTATCTAACCACACAAATAGCAAACTATTTTAGCTTTTTGTTCCTAAAAGAAACACTTGCTCTTTGGAGTCATACTAAGCAGTTCTATCAAAGTTTCTATATTACTGGAGTAGCTCTCAAGAATAAATGCAGGGCCGGCCAAATAGCTCAGCAGATTAAAGTGCCTGCAAGCAGACTCAGGGGCTGGGGGTTCAATTCCCAGGCCTGCTGTGCCAGCTCCATCCTTGGGACATGCTGAGAGGGCAATTGAGACTGGGTGTAGTGATGTGTACCTGCACCTGTAATCCCAGCTCTTGGGAGGCTGTAAACAGGCAGATCACTATGAATCTGATCTAGTAGTGAGACCCTGAAACCCTGTAGACCCTTCCCTAAAATACAAAAAAAAAAAAAAAAAAAAGAATAAATACAGCAATTCCCATTAAAAAGTACCACACTGCACCTAGAACATAGTGAGTACTCACTGACATGTACTACAGAAACAAGGGGGAAAACGTCAATGATTGTATTTGTGGTCTGTCATTTCACTTAATGACTTGTCCTTTGCCTGTCTGTGCCTGAAATAGGTATCTATGTGTACACCGAGGGCACAGCCAAGGGGCAGGGCACATATCAAGCCATGGAGCAGGATGTGATCCAAGGATAGAGGGCTCAGAGGAAAGCAGGTGATGATAAGAGTGAATCTAGACACGTGGGGTTCCCAGAACAATGTCACCCCAGCCCGAGCATAGAGCTACTCTGTCACCCAGTAGCTCTGGGGACCCAAGGAGTTATAGACACAGGACGAAGCTGCAGCTGATTCCCCAGTCTCCATGGGAAGAGCTGTCCTGTTCCACTTTTAGATCTACCTCAGTGATCCACTAAAGTAGTACTTAGCAAAGTACTATTTATTGTTCATTCAGACTTACTTTTCATCAAAAGTGCTGTATGACATAATTTGCGGGCACTACTTCATAAATCTTCTTGGTCACACGGAATACATCAAAGGTCACTTGCAGCCCTTGTTATTGCTGGCCACGTTCCCGAGGAATACTTCCCTTCTCGGTCTGCCTCTCTGTGATGAGTTTTGTTTTCCTTTCAGCTGCCACTGGCTGCTGACAGTCATCTATGTCACACTGACTTTCCTAAATGAAGATTTTCATTTGTAAAAGGAACCACACATCTATGAAGTACATACCACGTGTCACATCTATGCCTGATGCTGGGGGCAGGAGATAGGCGACCACCCCATCACCAAGGATGAACAGTGGGAAGGACAGAGGTACCGTGGTTACCACAGCATGATGAGGCAGTGCTCAAATAAAGGCATGAGTTCTGGAAATGCAGAACTGGATATAATTGATTTCTACCATTTTCCGTCCGAAGTGGTACATAAAGTTTCCACAGAATTTGTTGCAAAACACAATAAAAACTAGATAGCCTTCCAATTAACTACTACCCCCTGGCATTCTGTTCTTACCCTTTAGCCTCTCGGCAATTGCCTCCCCATTCTTGCATACTTTTATTAATGAAAATGTTTTCCCTCATTACCCAGAAATGTTGTTATAGATGTTTGTGCTCTGGAAGATGCTTAAGAAACTCTTTAGCTGATAAAATAATTAACCTTTTAAGCTAAAGCAGACACTTAATGCTAGGCACAACTCTCAGGAATTCTGATGACTTGGAAGAGATAGAGCACCTATAGTTGTATGTGCAAGTCATGCTTCTTAAGAGTTTATTATAGTTAAATGATTAAAGGAGATAATTTGAATAAGCACATTGCTGTAACATTCAAAGCTCAGTTTGTTGAGATACCAAAGAATAGAAATATCACACACACACACACACACACACACACACACACACACAAAAAAAATCACTGGTGCCCAAAGTCAACACTACAGAAACAGAAAAGAATAGACATCTGCCTATTTTGATGTGCAGATTGTGGAAGAATCTGTGGGATACCCACCCCAAAACTATCTTCTTCACTGACCAGAACACTTGGCTGTTAGTAGAAATGCAAGGATGGTGCCCTCCTAACATACTGCCAAGTGAAAAGGAAATGAGGCAAACCTAAGGCACAGGAGTTGAGGGAGTTTTGGTACAGCCAGTCAGTCACTCTTGGGTTCTACAGAATGGTGTCCTTCTTTCATCCTGTTGCTTCCTGAAATCTAAAGAGTAAAATCCAATGACTGTACCAGTCAATGCCCTAGTACAAGTGAGGGAAAGAGTTCTAAGTTTGAACAATTTGTTTGCATTCACATTTACACAATGCCTAAGCAAGAGACCTAGGTTAGAACTGGGGAGGTCCTGAGTTTGACTCCCAGTGGCAGTAATGTGGCAAATGGCACATTTTAAAAGATCTCTCTCTCTCTCTCTCTCTCTCTCTCTCTCTCTCTC